>VMOF01000013.1:51698595-51948595 GCA_011764245.1 Trialeurodes vaporariorum | reverse complement strand
AGTTAGCCAGAACCCCATTTGGGATTGCCGCAATGAGAATCAGACGCAGAGTTGGGCACATAGGGGTGGTGTACAATTTCTGAATAAGATATAAATAACAAAGACTTATTTAAATAGAGAAACATTGATTGATTATTAATCTTTTACTGTACCATCACCATAGGTATACATACAGACTGAAAAGTACATTGCTTAGCAACCATTAACAGGCTGCCCCCCCAACAAGGTGATTAAGATCATAGATCACAACTGGAACATTTTGATGATTGTTATTGAATGATTGTTGTTTTGAGACGGTGCTTCCGGTGTAAGTAATTTCATGAAGAGAACTCTGAAAAGTTTTGGAGACATTCGTCACAGAAGTGTTGAGGTAGAATTCTTCGTTTTTCTGCGATGGCTAGTGGGTGGAATATTCGTCCGAAGATGGGTCTGGTTGAATCGATAGTTGTAGATTGAGTTTGAGACTTTGAATTGAACTCCACCCAGATCAGCTATAGTCAGTTCACAGTTGCAGATTGATCAAGATGGATGCTAGTGTAATACCCATGCTTGATGTACCTATATCTTTTTAAAGAGGGAACAATGAGCGATCGCTCCAATTAGTTATGTTAGATTCTCTGACGTAGGTTAATATGCAGAAGGATGAGAAAGAAGCAAATGTGCACAGCCATAGAGTGAACTATTCAAATGGATGTTCAGAGTGACATTGATGTTAATGAATTAAGAGATGGAGCACTCTGATTTTAGTAGATTAGTTGCTTGATTAGTGGGAATGGATTCATCACTTTGTTATTTGAATTACATTGTGTACGATAGATTTTCATACTAATTGCACAAGATTGGACTATGGCAGGATACTAACAAGTAAGTATCTGAAGATGCCGTTATTTGAAGTTTCATCACTACTAGCAAGCTGAACTGAGGCAGTTTGAGCGTTTATTAAATCTTTGAGTTATTATTTTGACCGCCATTGGCGAATATTAACTGCAAAAGACGATGTCAATGCTATAAGAGATTACCTACGCTATTTCACCATTACATTAACCCCTTCCGACACAGTGTTCACATATGTGTACAGGGTTTAACAAGGAGTCTGAAAAAATAGGATTTTGAAAAAAAATAGGGATACACGTCAATTTAGATGAGAAAAGTTCAAATAGTTCAATGACGTGGATCCAAAATCCACTGAAAAAGCTGAGTGTATAGAATCAGGTCTAAACGATTTAATTTCACCGTTATGATTACGATTACGATTTCAGTTTCGTTACCTGTACCGTGATGTCAATCCCTTAGATGCATTTTAAGTGAAGAGGAATGCATTGAGTCGTTATGTCAGATTAAAAACTGACTAACAAGTATTTATTATTAACCAATTAAATCGTTTCATTATTATTTAGTTATCAGTTACTTATTTCTCCCCGCAGAGGATTGATTCAAGTATACAACTTGAATGTAATGAAGAATAAACATATAGTATCAGGAAACAAATTGAAAAAAAAGCTAGCATTGCTTGGCTGAATGTGTGTTTCAGTTGAAGCATATTCCTGATACACAAGTATCTGCCGATAAATTCGATGATGTGCTTGCATTCATTTTCGATCTGGTAATCTGGTCTGGAAGTAGCCTGCTGATGTATCTTGCTGATGAAAACAAATCACATTGTACCATTTACCATTTTTCATCGATGTTTGGTTGCGACGGTTGTCTCTTCTGCATGAGTTCGCAATATATATCTAGAATAATGCAATAATAATCGTATACCTGTTTCTTGTTTCAAGTTTTGCTATTTAAACAAGATGTGTTATTTTTTTAAGTCAGGAGACGCTCGCAGGTAGGAACAAATTGAATCTCTGCGTAATCCGAAGTCTGCAACCACAAGTCACTTGCGCTTATTCGTTCAGCGCCCAGAATTGTTGAATCACATGAAACGTATGGAAAATAATAAAATTGTTGAGTTGTCAAAATAAAACATTAAGTATCATTTGAGTAAGATAATGTTTGTGCCATGTGACGAAATCAGCTCTAATGTATACAAACTACTGCACTTTTTCATTAGTTGCATAGTTTTGATTTCAGTTTATAAATGCGAAGTCACAATTATTAGTCACAATTATGACAATTATTACTTATTTACTCACAATTGTTTGTCACCTCAAGTACTTCAAAGCACCAAATGTTGAATTATGGGAATAAATTTGAATAGAAATGAATCACGGAAAGTAACTGGAGACCGAAAATGTATCAAGAGACAGAACAAAGCCTGTTGGCGAGCAACAGACAACGAGAGAGTAAAAAATAACAAGAAGGTAAAAACTGCAACTAGTCAAAGACCATGTACGTTAGTAGTGTAGTACATAACTACTGGAGTCAAGATAGGTATCATACTCAACACCAAAATCTTGAATGAATCACATATTAATTCGAAATGAGAATAAATGAATCCAATGACCATGTATGAAACTTCATTTCATCATTAATAATAATCTGTAACATGTAAAGCCAGTAATCTATAATATAATACACTTAAAAGCAGTCCTTAAAAAGTCAACATCATAAGTTTTTCTGAGGTACCCACATGAACACTGATAATGCAAGTTCATGGTGAAGGAAAACCAGAATAAATATATTATTGCATAAGTAATAATAACAATAATGATGATGATAAGAATAACAATAATAAAAGTAAATATTGATTAATATTGCATGAATTAGTTTGGAATCATTGTTGTTGGAATCATTGTTGAATCATTGTTTGGCTGCGTTTGAAGAATATAGCATGTAGTATGTCAATGATTGTAATACAAACCCAAGTGAATTTGACGGGTGAGCAAGTAGGATACAAGTGCGGAACAGTAGAAGTGTTTTCTCCAAGTCATATACTTGTCTGGGCCCACTACAACTGCTGATAGTAAAATCTTCTGCTCCGAATAGATTGTTTTGAAAATGGATATTTTAATCAACTCGATCCATGTCATATCAATCGAATGACACGAATGTATAACTTTAAAAAACGATTGTGATCGAATCAAAAGACGTACCTGTGTTCTTGGTAAAGATGATGCATTGAGGTGTTGGGTGAAAGTGTCTTGACTTCAAGTGTTCTTGCAGCAATCGTTCTTGATACGACTGGTAGCAATGCAGGTCAATAGAGAGGGCATGATGAGAATGTCTAAAGTTGTTCCTTGATTGAGCTTCCTCCACAGACGACCATGGATTTCCTTTTCTTTAGTATTGCGGTATTATTCTACGGAGGCTTTGTTACTGAATAAATAAAGAGCCCTTGGTGGCAAAATAATAAGAGCCCTTGGTGGCAGAATAATAATGAGAGCCCTTGGTGGCAAAATGGATAAGAGCCCTTGGTGGCAAAATAATAAGAGCCCTTGGTGGCAGAATAATAATAAGAGCCCTTGGTGGCAGAGTAATAATAAGAGCCCTTGGTGGCAAAATGGATAAGAGCCCTTGGTGGCAGAGTAATAATAAGAGCCCTTGGTGGCAAAATAATAAGAGCCCTTGGTGGCAGAATGGATGAGAGCCCTTGGTGGCAAAATGGATAAGAGCCCTTGGTGGCAGAGTAATAATAAGAGCCCTTGGTGGCAAAATTATAAGAGCCCTTGGTGGCAAAATAATAAGAGCCCTTGGTGGCAAAATAATAAGAGCCCTTGGTGGCAGAATAATAATGAGAGCCCTTGGTGGCAGAGTAATAATAAGAGCCCTTGGTGGCAAAATGGATAAGAGCCCTTGGTGGCAGAGTAATAATAAGAGCCCTTGGTGGCAAAATAATAAGAGCCCTTGGTGGCAAAATGGATGAGAGCCCTTGGTGGCAAAATGGATGAGAGCCCTTGGTGGCAAAATGGATAAGAGGCCTTGGTGGCAAAATAAAGTAACCTTTGTTGGTAGAATGATAAAAAGCCATTGTGGCTGAAAAATAAAATAACCTTGTTGGTTAAATGATAAAAAGCCATTGTGGCTGAAAAATAAAATAACCTTGTTGGTTAAATGATAAAAAGCCATTGGTGGCTGAAAAATAAAATAACCTTGGCGGTTAAATGAGTCACGTATTGTGCAAAATACATGCTGAAGATTTGATGAATACATAGATCAAACGATCGGAAAGTAGGTAATGCTCATAACGCTTGATTGACCCATTGAGAATAATAAGCATCGTTCGAATAACAGCTGTTCCAACTTTGCGAAGTACAGCATAAAACGGACACAGTATTTCAATCGGAGGAGTGTCTCATCTAGATAGCAATGGTCGATGGAGTGTAGTCAGCTGTTTTCTTGCGGTGAGTTGTGGAGCATAAAACGGACACAGTATTTGAACCGGAGGAATGTCTCATCTAGACAGCAATGGTCGATGGAGTGTAGTCAGCTGTTTTTGCGCGGTGAGTTGAGTTCTCTGTGCGGCGCTGAATTTGATTTGCCGTGATGCTACGATTACGCCTCAAGATCACGTGACTCAAATATGAAAGAATGAATAAACTTGCAGCACTAATATAGAAATATAATGCATTACCGCCTTGCATTACTTATTTAATATGACACATAATGATTAGGAGTTGTTCCCATAAGAAAGTGCAATGGTTTAAATGGTTAATGATCCTCAAATATGCAGCATCAAAACTTTGGAATGAATATTTCGTGAACCAACTGTTCTCTTATGAATCCACGAATGCATAAAAATTGATGGAGACAATGAATGAAGAGGTTATAATTGAGTGAATGAGCTATTTTTACCAGTATTGATTCCAATTTGGCTGTTTAATATAACTGTTGTTTCATATTAATCACGTCGAGGTCACCATTAAATCTGTACAATTTCTGAATAAGATATAAATAACAAAGACTTATTTAAATAGAGAAACATTGATTGATTATTAATCTTTTACTGTACCATCACCATAGGTATACATACAGACTGAAAAGTACATTGCTTAGCAACCATTAACAGGTGGTAATCGATTACACGATTACTAAGTAATTGTTTTTTTTTTTTTTTGGGAGAGTGATTTTACGGTAGTCAGGGCTGGCTGATATTTTACAAGTTACCATATAAAAATTATTTTAAATTTGTGAAGACAAAGTACATTTAATTACCGCATCCAAAGGTTTGACGATTAAAGATTAATCAGTAATCGCGTGGAATCGATTACACTACTATTTGCCCAACTCTGCTGACAATGAGCATTAAAATAAAAAGCTTGATCTAAACAATTGGTTTAATTGGACGAAATACAGCCTTGCCAAATTTCAAGTTTCTATATATTGATTACACAACTGCATGCTAGAACGACCGTTTCAAACAACCATGCATACTAATAATGGAGATGTTACAAACTTTTGCGGCATGCTAGTTAATAGTTGATTAAGTATGATAAAGTCCAGTGAAAATAACGATCAGCGCACTAAAAAATCACGAAATCTACTCCCAAACTCATATAATGCTTGCGAACGCGAGACCATAATGGCGGCCGTTGCCGCCCAAACCTTATGGTAATCGTGTGTTTCTTCTTCTTCTTGTGTGGTGTTGCGAGAACACCTCGTGTAGATGGAGCTGATTGAAGATAGGGAAACTCAACGTAATCAATGGCATCGGCCGCCATTATGGTATCGCGTCTGAAAGCATTTTATGAGTTTAAGAGTGGATTTTGTGATTTTTTAGTGCGGTAGTCGTTATTTTTACACGGTTTTATACCCCACATGCAACTATTAATAAGCCTGTAGCAAAAGTTTGCAACAGCTCCATTGGTGAATTTGAGACGACATCTGTATCTCAATCATCACGAGAGTAAAAAAGATTGCAATAATCCCTGCGAACTCTGCACTAATTTAGCAGGACTTTCCTCAAATGAATTAAAAGGTAAAAAAAAAAGTGTTCACGCAGTACGTACCCATTTAGCCGTGGTCGTTTGTCACTTATCGCGGCTACTATTCTAGGGAACATGATCACTATGTTTTGCTAACGTGAGCATGCAATAAAACATACACGCATTCGCATATACAGGGTGTGTAAAAAAAAAAAAAAAAAAAAAAAAAAAAAAAAAAGCATTCGTGAATATTTTGAGAATGGCTTTGAATTTTGAATAACATTGATACTTGGGGGCGCGCTCCTTTATTTTCTAGGGATACATCTTTATTAAGTAAGGTAGGTGACCCAAAGGTGGCCATACCTAAGCTTGGAGCCAATTTGCACTAATAAGGCATGAGAGAGAGAAAAAACGAAATACGTCAATTTCCTCTTCAGACAGTTGGCTATCATATACTGATTTCATTTTTTTAATTTTGCTTTGTTTTTGGGCTTTTTTTTACGTTTGAAAAAAGTAGGGTTTTGACATCGCGCAAAACGTGCACCTAAGGTGGCCACCCCTAATATTTTTGATGCACCTAAGGTGGCCACCCCCTTTTAAATTTCATGAATACGCATTCGAATGCTATTCTATCGTTCATTGATGGAATCAATACCTTTGTTCAATCAAAAATTACAATGGTCATGATAAAGTTATGATGTTCAAGTGTGGTTTTAACCCTTTTCGGCCCTTTTACATTTTTTCATTTTTTTATCTCTAATTTTCCCATTTATTAATTGATGATAATATTCCAAAAATGGTTGTTAATAGTTATTAATTAGCTGCTGATAGTACTTAATTAGTTCATCTTTACTTATTACCATTACAGGGAATTATAAACTAAATATTAGTGCCCATCATGGAGCCAACAGGGACTATAAGCACCAGTGAGTGCAAAAAAATAGATGGAGAAAAACCTTGTTTTTTCATATTTTCCGTGAAAATTTATATTCAGCGGAATTTTTAATTTTTCTTTACTCCTTTTTGGTCCAGTTGTGCGTTTTGACACCTTATGCTAATAATACCGGCCTATGATTCGTTAAAATTAATTTTTCAGCTATCGTAGGTCAATATAAACATGTTACAAAAACGAGCGGGCCACCTTAGGTGCACCAGCAAAACCACATGTTTACACAATTATTTGCTGATATCGTCAAAACAGGTAAAATTTACGAAAAGATAACCATGACTCATGAAAGAGGGGTAAATAAGCATTTAAAAAATGTATAACAGCCCAAGATTAAATTAGTTTATAGGCTTAGCTTTTACGTTTGTTTAATTACGAGAAACTTGTAAGAAGGTCTGCCAAAATGGTGACCACCCTTTTTCGCACCAACTGAATAACCCGACACACTTGATTTTTGGTATGGGGGAAGCAATAGCATCCTGTTACTCAGCACTAAGGCCATCTATTGTCAATTCATGAAACTAACAGAAATAAAAGGGGGTGGGCCACCTTAAGAGCCTGGCCACCTTTGGGTCACCTACCTTAGTGTATTTCAAATTCAAATACCCCTAATGAGATACTCGGAGAGAAACTTTAATTGAAAAGTGGCACATGTTTAAAAAAAATCCCGAAAAGAATTCTAGTATTTATTTAAAAATAAACTGTATAGGGAATACTCTACGAACACATTCTCACGCCAACTTTAATCTGGGGGAGACCCCCAAACCCCACTCGACATTCTGGGGGAGACTCCCAGACCCCATTCGACATTCTGGGGGAGACTCCCAAAAGAATTCTGGTATTTATTTAAAAATAAACTGTATAGGGAATACCCTACGAACACATTCTCACGCCAACTTTAATCTGGGGGAGACCCCCAGACCCCATTCGACATTCTGGGGGAGACTCCCAACCCCCCTTTGATATTTTTATCCAGATCCAAAGATCAATTTTTGAAATATTTCATTTTTCATTTTTTTGACACATTTTTTTTATTTTAATGGAAACCATTTTTCATCCATTCCTAAACTAAAAATTAAAATTTAAAAAAAAAAAAACGCAAGAAATTCCTCTAGAGAATGTTAAACGCAACATTGCAAAATTTGGATGCATATAGAACAACAGTACAAAAGTTATGCTGGGTTTTACGTTTCATGGCTATACAGACAGACGCCACAGAAAGTTTGAGCATTTACACCTCCAATAAGCCACACATGGTTAAATAATATTGAAACTTCTTGGATGAATATTCTTTAGGATAGTAAACTAAGCATGATGACAGCCAATTATTTTGTAACTATCATGATTTTCTTAGTCGTAGTGGGCCAAGTATCGAAACAAAACACCCTGAAAATCTCTGTGCCAATGCGATACCTCTTTTTCTAACTTCGTTACTGGTGAGGAAAAGTAAAAATCTGGTATTTTCTGCAAAAATTCTGCAGGTAATTTTACCAGATTTTTAAGTAAAAGTTCCGAATTTCCGCGTCAGTTAGAGAGAAGAAATTCCGTTCTTTTTACCAGATTATTAGGGTCAAAGATTCCACATATTTCTAGTCAGAATTTATAGCTAAGAATGCCAGAGCTCCTTTTAAAATGAGGCTCTTACAAACTTTTGCTGTGAGTGAATGAGTATACTGAGTAGTCTAATCTAATGTAAAACCCAGCGAAAATCACGGAAATCAAAATAAGGAAGTCTAACATTCAGTAATAAACTCTCACAACTGCTTTAATGGCAAGTTCGTAATGGCAGTTCAACGCAGGTATCATGGGAGATTCCTGTCTTTTATGTTACTTTCTCTGCGCTGCGGAAACACAGAGTCACGTATGTCTCAATTTAGATGGGTATCTTCCATGATACTTGCGGCTCTCCGCCATTAAGCCTGAATTTGAGAATGAATTTCGTGATTATTTAGTGTACTAATCGTCATTTATACCATGCAAGAATCAACTCTTCAATCCCCCAAAGCAAAAGTTTGCAATAGCCCCATTGGCTGGGACCAATAAATGTACGGTACAAACGGGCTTTAGGTCGTACCTAAAAATGGCGATTCTAACCTCACATTTCTTTAACGGCACATCGGAATGTTGGGTGCGCTCCAAAGAGTAAACAAGAGTCGCAATTGAATGGAAGGCCTGCGTGGTCAACTTAGATAAGGGATCCGAACGCGGGCTGGCCTGGGCTGGCCTCTGATTGGCTGCAACGGGTGGAGCAAAAATGACTCGGGGTATAGGGAAAATAACACGAGATTTTCGTTCCGGGGCGTTTATCTCGAAACCTAAGCAAAATTGTATCTAAACAATTTATACAAGTCGATTCAGCAGATTTTTCCGAACAATTTGATAGGTCATAAGTGCCACTTTATTGCAAATTCGAAAAGACTGTTTCAGTTTAAAAGTACGCACAATAGTGAGTTACTCAAACACTGCTCGAACACACGCCAAGCACGTAATCACACTATTGTGCGTACTTTTAAACTGAAACAGTATTTTCGAATTTGCAATAAAGTGGCACTTATGACCTATCAAATTGTTCGGAAAAATCTGCTGAATCGACTTGTATAAATTGTTTAGATACAATTTTGCTTAGGTTTCGAGATAAACGCCCCGGAACGAAAATCCCGTGTTATTTTCCCTATACCCCGAGTCATTTTTGCTCCACCCGTTGCAGCCAATCAGAGGCCAGCCCAGGCCAGCCCGCGTTCGGATCCCTTATCTACGTTGACCACGCAGGCCTTCCATTCAATTGCGACTCTTGTTTACTCTTTGGTGCGCTCCCAACTTTACGTGACTTGGGGCGGGTCTAGAGCCTCTCTAACCCACCCTAACTGCTATTTTGAGGTTAGTTTTGTAGTTTCGCCATTTTTAAACGGTCCGATACGGTCCATTGGCTGGTGTCCGATGCTTGTTGAAGTACTTAGCCCTTAACTGCAGATGAGCCCAGATCTGGAACAATTACTTTGAAGCCTTATCTAAAAGTAGGGGACTTGAGTTGTACTGTCGCTGCATGGTGGGTCACATGTGATACAGATACTAAACGAGTAAGAATTGTCGATTTTGTCCTAGAGCGCGCAGCACAGGATATAGAACGTGCAGAGTGGTTGAAAATAGCTCACTGAAAATCTGATAGAGATTTTCCGATTTTCATTGTTATGTTTGGGAGTAACGCAGGGGTTCCATATACAAAAAAAAAAACAACTATTGAAACTTACTAACTGTTTTTTTACTACTTTAATTTTTTTTTTTTTTTTTAAGCCTGAAAACTTTATTTTCAGTTGCATGGATACCTAAATGCGCGTAAAGCCATATTTGGAACAATTAATATTCAGGCTCTTTACCATTGAAATATAATGGAAAGAATTTTTTCACTATTTTTCCCTGTCTCAAGGATCAAAATTGTACTGAAAAAAAAATTATTTTATTGAAAAAAAAAAATCATGTAGTAAAGGGTTAAGGCGGACTTGGGGCCGAGGACCGTATGTACTGTACATCTAAGGGACCCAGAACTTTTTTTAAAAAAATTCGAAGCAACAATCAAAATATTCGCAGGCATGCAACCTTTTCTTTTCTGCACACCCTGTACGTGCATGGACATCCCAAGTGATGCATACGTTAGCTGATTAAGATATTCTACTGCGAACTCAGGCTGCGTTGCGATGCGCTAGGTTTTCCATCTTCGGCGCTGAGACGGCGCGCGGCGGCGCGCGGCGGCGCGACGCATCGTTCGCGAATTACGCGGGGTTTTGCGCTCAACACACGAAAGAACCCAACAACAACAACAACAAGAGAAGCGGACCCGCGCGGTGCGAGTTGATTCAATTAGCCCTACAATTAGCCTCCTTTTTTCCCCCTATTTCTTTCTTTGTGGCCTGTAAAGCAACAAAAATGCATCGGATCCGGCGCTGCCAAATATATTCTAACGAAGTGTTGCCAAAGTTATGGCGAGAAGCAGAGCTGCCGATTTGCGTAGATTTAATGACATTTTCAAATTCACCGATGAATCCACCGGTTGAGAAAAGATTACAGACTTCCATTCAGAGTATGAAAGTAATGAACGAAAATACTGTGATCTGTAATATTTTCTCAATCTGTGGAAACGCCATTATAATTAATTAAAATATCCGTAAATTTTCAAAGTTATCGACGACTCTACCGGTTGAGAAAAGATAAAATACGCTGGTATTTTCGTGCATTACAGTTATTCACTGAACTAAACTCTGTGTTCTTCTCTCAACCGGTGGAATCCTCGGTGAATTTCAAAATGCCATAAAATCTACGCAAATCGGCAGCTCTGGCGAGAAGGTATACTTTTTAGATCTATTTATTTATTTTATCGCCTTTTTTCAATTACATGATAACGGAAATCGAGCGGCGGTGTGGCACGTACAGTCATTTTTTAATTCTTCTTTTACGTTTATTTTTATTAATTTTCAAACTTTTTTCAAATAAAATTTTAACTAAAATTTAGAGGGAAATCGATTACTTTTTTCTTTATTTTCAAGTACTTTTTAATATTTTTAAGTGTAATTTTCAGAGCTTTCTAACCCTTTAATACCCACGTTAGTTCAAAAGAACACCACGCCCAGGGTACTTATATTTGACAGGTATGCTCGACTCGCTTCCCGCTTCATCTTCAGCGGAGCGCAGTTCAAAAAGCTTTCCAAGATGGCCGACAAAAGAAGAAAACATTGGGCTTCTCTAGAAAAGCAGAATTTTAGCCCGATGTTTTCTGAAAGGAGTATGTATTCAATGTTTTCTTCTTTTGTCGGCCATCTTGGAATGCTTTTTGAACTGCGCGCCACTGAAGATGACGCGGGGGAAGCAAGTCGAGCATACGTGTTAAATATAAGTACCTTGCACCACTCCTCCTTTTCTAGAGGGAAGGTAGTTAACTGTTCGTACTCGATGGAGTTGGAATTGCCTATCCTACGAATTGAAGGCTCCCCACGAGACCTCATTTTGTAGTGTTTTCATCTATATTTGCAATTATTTGGAATGAATACTGAAACAATGTGAAATAGACTAGAGGAGAAAAACGAGTATACTCGAGCTTGGTCCATAAAGGGTTAATTAACTTTTAAGCTTGTTTTAATTAAATTTTAACTAAAATCGATCGGTGATGTGACGCGTACGGTCATTTTTTTTAACCTTTTTTACGTCTTTTTTACATTTATTTGTATTAATTTTTAAGCTTTTTTTAAATGAAATTTTAACTAAAATTTAAAGGGAAATCGATTCCTTTTCATTTTTTTTTTAACGTACTTCTTAATATTTTTTCAAGTATACTTTTAACTAATAATTTGTTTTTTTTTTTCTTTTAAATTAAATTTTAAGAATCAATGCTACTAGGGTTTATACATATATATAGTAGCGGCTAGAGTCTATTTGTAAAGGGCAGCGAGCCATAACTATAGAGCAGTGGCGGCTCGTGCGATTTGGCAACCATGCAATTTTTACATTTAAACGTAGGTAAAATTTATTAGTAGGTAACGATTATTTTGCATTGATTAAATGGGAGGAGTACACTGTTGCCAAATTTCACGAGCCGCCACTGCTATAGAGCAGGGACCCCCATGCTTTATTTTAAATCCTATCCCAAAGTATGCTAGGACAGCATTGGACAGTCTGCTTCTGGTTTATTTCCAAGCATCAAAAACGACATAATGTGTCCGCGACATTCACCATCCATCAGTGTTAACCCTTTACTGCATGTTTTTTTTTTCAAAAGAATTTTTTTTTTTTTTTTCAGTACAATTTTGATCCTCGAAACAGGAAAAAATAGTGAAAAAATTCTTTCCATTATATTTCAATGGTAAAGAGCCTGAATATTAATTGTTCCAAATATGGCTTTACGCGCATTTAGGTATCCATGCAACTGAAAATAAAGTTTTCAGGCTAAAAAAAAAATTAAAGTAGTAAAAAATAAGTTAGTAAGTTTCAATAGTTGTTTTTTTTTGTATATGGTACCCCTGCGTTACTCCCAAACATAACAATGAAAATCGGAAAATCTTGATCAGATTTTCAGTAAGCTATTTTCAACCACTCTGCACGTTCTCTATCCTGTGCTGCGCGCTCTAGGACAAAATGGACAATTCTTACTCGTTTAGTATCTGTTCCACATGTGACCCACCATGCAGCGACAGTACAACTCAAGTCCCCTACTTTTAGATAAGGCTTCAAAGTAATTGTTCCAGATCTGGGCTCATCTGCAGTTAAGGGTTAATTTTACTAATTTTTAGTGTTTTAGAATAATCCTACGCCGATAATTTCACTTTAGCATCGTTATCTTATGTTTTTTGAGAGGCTGATTTCAAAAATTTTTAAATTTTTAAATTTTGAAATTACGCCTGCTTAGCAAAAAATACGAAATTCTGAAAAAAGTAAGAGTTTTGAGTTAAAACTAAGGCCGAATTTGAAATCAGCGGGTCAAAACACATGAGGAATTTTGAGAAAGGGGTAAGAAAGAGGTATCTTATGATAAAAAAAAAAAAAACCTGATTTTACGTTCATAACAGCCGGACACACTATGTCGTTAAGGCGTAAAAATCCAGACACATTACTTACGCCTACGATCAGGAAAAATCTTGTCATTATTCGATCTATACATACGTACTATAGTCATTTCGCCACGGTCTCACCTCAAACTTTCAAAGACTTATATTATTATTCCATATTCGGACTTCTTTTGTTTTATATAGTTTCGCTGAATTGATAGAAACCTGAGATGCGATCTTCCATTGTGATGACTCACTTTGATCACTTGAATTCACGTACAGATCGTTGTCGTAGATAGCCTCGATCAATCACGAGAAGTGAGTGGGTCAGGACCATTCCCCGAAAACAACGGATATTTTTCTAACCGTTTCTTGTCGTGCATTTTTACTGTCTGGAGTGCGCTATACTCATCGCCTGTGTCCTCCAAGGATGCATAGGCGATTTTACTTTTCTTATATCTATCTATATATTTATTTATTCACAATAGAAAAGAAACAAAAACACAGGAGCACAAATGCAAATATTGACCTTCCCTTTTCACGTAATTCTATATACACTCGATGTTTGGCTCAAGAAGAAACATTATCTTTAGTAACCATCGCTCGACATCTTCATTTAACCGATTTTTTGTTTTTGTTTTTTGTTTTTTTTTCTTTCTACTTGATAGAAATATTACGAGAGTGTCGTGAACTATAACATCGAATAACTCGTTAACCTGAATACAATATAATTATTAACTGGAGCAAAAGCTCATAATTGATAATAATTATTCGGTGATATTGATTTGTCACGATCTCGAAGGGAATTTGCAAACATCTTAATCATGCAGATGCCCCATTGAAGTATTTTGACGCGGTCATTAAAAATCTCTAGAAGCACGCACGCTCGCTTGGGTCAACGAGATATATTTATTACCAGGAGCACACGAAGAGAAGTGGCAATAGTGGTATCGATTGAAACAATGAAATGTCCGAAAATGCACCAATCTTTATACCTTAGGCCTTCGTACACATTCAAAGTAGGATCGTCAAATTGACATCGGTGAGCCGTAATCCACCACAAATCGGCAGGTAAGCCATCTGTTGCATGTTCCGTTGTGGTTAAACGTTGTCCAACAACTGTGCAATTCAGGGCTGCCGTTTTGCGTATAATCAATGCTATTTTTCTATTCACCGATGATTCCACCGGTTGAGAAAAGATTACGCAGTTCAGTTCAGTGTAGGACTATAATGCACGAAAATGCTCTGCTCTGTAATCTTTCCTTAATCGGTGGAAACTCCGTTGACTAATTAAAATATCCGCAAGTTTTTTTAAAGTAATCGACGACTCCACCGGTTGAGAAAAGATTACAGATGCGAGTATTTTAGTTTATTATAGTCATGCACTGAGTTGAACTGTGTAATCTTTCCTCAACCGGTGGAATCATCCGTGAATTGAAAAATAGCATTGATTATACGCAAAACGGCAGCCCTGGTGCAATTTGACGACCCGTCAAACTACAGAGTTATTATTATATACAGTCAACAAAGCAAATAAACCCGTTTTGAAGATTTTTTGGTCAAAATTATGTTTGTATTTTAGAAATATCAGGTTGGCAATTCAATTATTTGCGTTGGATTTCAGCTCACCGATGCCAATGGACGATCCTACTTTTAGCGTGTACGAAGGCCTGCCTCTCTTCTCCTCTTTAAGTTTGAAATTCTATGAATTTCGGATGTTGAATCAGCAATATTGTATGTGTATTGAGACACCGATTCTGATGAGAGCTTGAAATTTTTCTCCTAGAAATGTTAATTTCGGCTCTAATTCATTTTTTGAAAACTTCGATAAACAATTACCTAATTGATGGAAGTGAGTGAATCGTTGCGTTTCAGTAAAAATTACGTTTTGAAATGGATGGATCTCATTCGGTCTTACGAATTGAGGAATTCTTTTGGACAATCATGCATGTATGTATGAAACAAAGGCCCACGTTTCTTCGTATTCAACAACTTATTTCAAAGCGTTTTTGTATGTGTTCCTGATGAGTTGGACTAGGTTAAGTTTTTTGTATCTGACAATTGGCAGATGATTAAGAACAAACCCCCATTTAACGCATCAGAAACACACACAATCATACATACTTTAACGCTTTGAAATATGCATTTATGAGGATGATAATATACCCCCTCGTTCATACGAGGTTATTAAAAAAAAAAAAAAAATTCAATCAATTATTACTTTTGTGTCTGTGGCTTGGAGGCATTTTTTTTTCTAGTCATTTTCGTCTCCATCGCACTTTTTTTCGCCTGAAAAACAGTTTGTGACAACGTGTAAAAAAATAAGGTTTCTGAATTTTCACTCTCTTACATGTATGTGACCGCGCACGAAAAAATGGACCTTTTCAGTGCCCACGGAGAGTCAAAATTGAGATATTGGTACCACTGCATGATGAACTGAGTCATCTAATCACTTTTACGCCAAGAACGCCCAAAAATGCCAAACCAAACCGAAGCTATGGTGATTTGAGTTTTACAATTCGAAATTGGTAGTTTTGAGAAAAAGAGGTTTAAAGTTAACAAATCAACCATAAACTAATTATTGTAAGTACTAAAACAGTTCACGAAACGAGACCGAAATTAAAAGTGTAAAGCTTCTAATCTCAAAGCTACAACAACACACGGAAAAAAAGATTAGTGAAAATAACCATACGGATACCTGATTTTGGCACCTGCTAGATGTTATGGTAAACTTGACCAGAATTATGGTACATTTACCGATACTTTGAGCAAATTTGATATGCAATCAGGTGTAACATCACCCCAGCACCTAGTCAGACATAGTATACTTCTGGTTAGCATTACCATAACATCTAGCAGGTGCCAAAATCAGGTATCCGTATTGTTATTTTCACCGTAGTTTTTTTTCCGTGCAGTTCAAAAGGGACCTTGATTCCACTTACGCAAAAGTACATTGGGGACTACAGGTCCCTTTTCCTTATTTCGACCTCCTCTCGCTAAAATGCATTTTTATGCTATACTTATAGTACTTAGCGACCGAAAAATGAACTAATATCCCGGAAACTTATTACTCTCAAAGCTCCTAATAGAGAGCGATTGGGTGTCAAAAACTCAATTTCGTATTTTTCGATTCAACTCTCGCTAAAAAACGCTCTTCTGATTTTTATTAATTTTACCAGGCGCTCTTAAAATGCCTGAGCATGTAAACTGTCTGCGACATGTATACATCAGTGGATAATGGAAAAAAACGAGCATTGACATGATGAGGAAAATTTAGAGGAAACTCCATTCCATGAATCCAAAAAAAAAAAAAAAAAAAATGGATTCTAAAATTAACCAGACAAAAAATTCTTATTTTTGCGATTATTTATTGTACAAGACTCAGTACAAAGAGCCACTGCAGTAAAAACTGTTTGCATCATATTCATCGAGATGGTATCTCCAACACTCTAGTAGGTATCACGTATATGATATCTAAATAAAGTTCTTTATACACAGTGTCTAGGTAACGTAACCTTAAACCTTATCTCACCTCACTATCATAATGAAAAAGAAGAAGTATATGAAATTCCACACACAACTTTATTAAGAAAGGGAGGCGTTTATTTGGATGCCTATGATATGCGTATAAGGGAGGAGGGGGAGGGGGGAGGGGGAGTGGGGCTGGGGGAGGGGGGAGGGGGGATGTATATCATTCAGAGAGAAGAAAAGGGCACAGCAAGTGCAGTTGATGATCCACGAAGATACTGGGGATGCAAAGAAGCAAATTTTAAATGTGTGTCAACAGAGGCTCTCCAGTCCACACGCATAACAACTGCATCAGGAAAGTGTGTATGGTAAGCGGATGACATGATTTGCGGGTTGCATCAGAGGGCCTAGAAAAACGGTGGATCGTCCGACTTTGAGTGAGAGAGGTAGCACACGTATCGTGCAGAGTATCTCTATGAAACGCAGATAAACGTATGATGACTACTCAACTAATTTTATTTACTAATTAATTTTGTTCGTAATTGTTGAATGGAACACTTTTGAACGTCGTCGCGATAGTAAAAAGTGCCAACGATTACAGAGGACATGTTGCGCATCTATAAAGTGTGTGCACATTGTACTCGCACGTACTACAGGTTTTTGACTATATAGGACATAATTTACAGATGATGTTGGGAAGAACCGGAGTTTAGGATATGATGCGTGTGGAAGTATAGTAGCCCATCGTGCATCTGGCAACGTTTCATTTTATATATTCTTTAAACCCGTGAGAAAAGTTTAACTTTTAGACGTATGCGGTGAGCAATCTCAAATGGAGCCTCTGTATGAGTTCAAATGGACACATGTGCAACGTTGCTAGATTTCACGTTACACCACACCTTTGAAGACATATTTATGTTTTCGCTTTAAACCTTTGAAAAATAACACTTTTATCACAAACTTACACTCTTTTTCGACTAAGAATATTATTGTAACGCAAGTTAATTCATTCTCATCGATGTAGTCTCAGATCAGAGCTATGGACGGTTTTAGTGCAAAGTCAACGGTTAACCAACAACCACAACAATGCGCTCATCGGTTGCAATCGGTTGGGATAAAACCCGCGTAGCGTTCCAAACTATCTCACTCACTCTCCCGTGACCCCCATGTATATCCATCTCTTTCTAGTATCGAAATTCACATACAGGGCTTTGTTTTACAACATATTATTATCAAAATCGCTTTAAAATGCCTCGAGAAATTCATTTCTGCCATAAAATTTCACAAAATAAGTCTCTATGTACGATTTTTGAAATTAGAGTGAGATGGCAGTGCATAGGGGTCACGTGAGAGCGAGAGAGACAAACTGGCTTTGTTTGGAACGCTCATCACCGGCAGTCGCCATTACTAAAACCCTCTATACTCAGTATGATAAGCCATAGATTATACTAACGAGAGAAGATCGGAGCTTGTTCAACTCGAAATATTTTGCCACACCTCCAAAGTAATTAAAACTATATGAGTCAAAAGCTCTTTCTTCACGGTCGGGCCTTGTCGGTCAAGATAAAGAATTATTTGCAACGTTAAATATCGGTGAAACAGATGGCACATAGACTCAATGGCCTATTTAGCTAAGTTTTGGCTATACGGAGGAAACTGTATATACCGAATCATATTTTTCGCCGGAACAATGGATCGTTTCGCACACCTTCGCGATGCAGTGCATCCTGCCACCAAATATGTAAAATGCCTTTCGGGTGCAATTCAGAGATCAGAACAAAAAAAGTTCCTTATTATAGAGTTGGCCTTGACTAGTGAATTCTTCAGATTTTCCAATTTAAACTGCGTGCATAAGAATGTGGGAGGAGTCTCGAGCGCACTATGGACTCACAATCAGATGCAGTGGTGGCTCGTGAAATGCGATGTATCGATGTCCACTCCATTTAAAACTATAGAAAAGTATCGATTGCTAGGGGATTCAATTGCACCGCCCCCTGACGATCGATACTTGTTAATAGTTTTAAATGGTGTGGACATATGTATATAAATCGCGTTTCACGAGCCGCCACTGCTGAGATGGGTGAAAATAGGCAAACAATCAGAGAAATGAGCATAAAAAATCAACACTAACGACTTTCGAAGCTAATTTTGAAACTTTCCAGTGACCAGTTGCGGCTCGGGCAATTTGGCAACCATGCTAATTTTGCATTTAAACTTATGCAAAAGTATCAATATCTTGGAGGTGCAATTGCACATCCTGAAGATCGATTGTTTTACATAGGTTTAAATGGAAAGAATCCGTTGTTGCCAGATTGCACGCGCCGAAGTGTTTCTGTGATAAAAATTAGTCTTGAAGGAGTACAGTACATAAATGCAGAGCCGTATAGCTACACCTCTGAGAGCCTCGGGGCAAAATGCATTTCGGGGTCCCCCTAAATTGGGGAAAGTTACTATGGGGATGTGGGGGGTCACTTGAACTCTCTTGCTCTTCCGGGGCACCGTCAATGTCATTTTAAATGGGAAAACAGACTTACGAGCAGACCTGCCGTTTTGGTGGGCTTTCAATCGCTGACAAGGCACAGGGCTCTCAAAACGTCCCCTATGCTCTGCCGGGGCACCGTAAATGCTATTTTAAATGGGAAAACAGACTTACGAGCAAACCTGTCGTTTTGGTGGGCTTTCAATCGCTGACAAGGCGCAGGGCTCTCAAAACGTCCCCTCTGCTCTTCCGGGGCACTGCCAATAATATTTTAAATGGAAAAACAGACTTACGAGCAGACCTGTCTTTGTAGTGGGCTTTTAATCGCTGAGAAGGCAAAAGGCTCTCAAAACGTCCCCTCTGCTCTTCCGGGGCATTGCCAATAAAATTTTTAAAAGGAAAAAAAGACTTACGAGCAAACCTGTCTTTCTGGCGGGGTTTTAATCGCTGAGAAGGCGCAGGGCTCTCAAAACGTCCCCTCTGCTCTTCCAGGGCACCGCCAATGCTATTTTAAATGGGAAAACAGACTTACGAGCAACCCTGTCTTTCTGGCGGGCTTTTAATCGCTGAGAAGGCGCAGGGCTCTCAAAACGTCCCTTCTGCTCTTCCAGGGCACCGCCAATGCTATTTTAAATGGGGAAAACAGACTTACGATCAAACCTGTCGTTTTAGTGGGCTTTTAATCGCTGACTAGAAGCAGGGCTCTCAAAATGTCCCCTGTGCTCTTCCGGGGCACCGCCAATGCTATTTTAAATGGGAAAACAGACTTACGAGCAAACCTGTCGTTTTGGTGGGCTTTTAATCGCTGACTAGGTGCAGGGCTCTCAAAATGTCCCCTATGCTCTTCCGGGGCACCGCCAATGCTATTTTAAATGGGAAAACAGACTTACGAGCAAACCTGTCGTTTTCGTGGCCTTTTAATCGCTGACTAGGCGCAGGGCTCTCAAAACGTCCCCTCTGCTCTTCCGGGGCACCGCCAATGCTATTTTAAATGGGAAAACAGACTTACGAGCAATCCTGTCTTTCTGGTGGGCTTTTAATCACTGACAAGGCGCAGGGCTCTCAAAACGTCCCCTATGCTCTTCCGGGGCACCGCCAATGCTATTTTAAATGGGGAAAAAAGACTTACGAGCAAAACCCGTCGTTTTGGTGGGCTTTTTATCGCTGACTAGGCGCAGGGCTCTCAAAACGTCCCTTTTGCTCTTCCCGGGGGACCGCCAATGCTATTTTAATGGGAAAACAGACTTACGAGCAACCCTGTCTTTCTGGTGGGCTTTTAATCGCTGACAAGGCACAGGGCTCTCAAAACGTCCCCTCTGCTCTTCCGGGGCACCGCCAATGCTATTTTAAATGGGAAAACAGACTTACGAGCAAACCTGTCGTTTTGGTGGGCTTTTAATCGCTGACTAGGCGCAGGGCTCTCAAAACGTCCCCTATGCTCTTCCCGGGGGACCGCCAATGCTATTTTTAAAAGGGAAAACAGACTTTCGAGCAAACCTGTTTTTCGTGGGCTTTTAATCGCTGACTAGGCGCAGGGCTCTCAAAACGTCCCCTCTGCTCTTCCGGGGCACCGCCAATGCTATTTTAAATGGGAAAACAGACTTACGAGCAGTCCTGTCTTTCTGGTGGGCTTTTAATCGCTGACAAGGCGCAGGGCTCTCAAAACGTCCCCTCTGCTCTTCCCGGGGGACCGCCAATGCTATTTTAAATGGGAAAAAAGACTTACGAGCAAACCTGTCGTTTTGGTGGGCTTTTAATCGCTGACTAGGCGCAGGGCTCTCAAAACGTCCCCCATGCTCTTCCGGGGCACCGCCAATGCTATTTTAAAAGGGAAAACAGACTTACGAGCAAACCTGTCGTTTTGGTGGGCTTTTAATCGCTGACTAGGCGCAGGGCTCTCAAAACGTCCCCTATGCTCTTCCGGGGCACCGCCAATGCTATTTTAAATGGGAAAACAGACTTACGAGCAAACCGGTCGTTTTGGTGGGCTTTTAATCGCTGACTAGGCGCAGGGCTCTCAAAACCTCCCCTATGCTCTTCCGGGGCACCGCCAATGCTATTTTAAATGGGAAAACAGACTTACGAGCAACCCTGTCTTTCTGGTGGGCTTTTAATCGCTGACAAGGCGCAGGGCTCTCAAAACGTCCCCTCTGCTCTTCCGGGGCGCCGCCAATGCTATTTTAAATGGGAAAACAGACTTACGAGCAAACCTGTCTTTTTTAAAAGCTTTTAGCGGCTGACACAGCGCGGGGCTTTCAAAATGCCACGCCGCCTCTACTCTTCCGGGACACAGCCAATGTTTGTTTCGATAGGAAAATAGACTTACGAGCAGACCCGTCTTATCAGTGGGCTTTTAATCGCTGACAAGTCGCAGGGCTCTCAAAACGTCCCCTCTGCTCTTCCGGGGCATTGCCAATAATATTTTAAATGGAAAAACAGACTTACGAGCAGACCTGTCTTTGTAGTGGGCTTTTAATCGCTGAGAAGGCAAAAGGCTCTCAAAACGTCCCCTCTGCTCTTCCGGGGCATTGCCAATAATATTTTAAATGGAAAAACAGACTTACGAGCAAACCTGTCTTTCTGGCGGGCTTTTAATCGCTGAGAAGGCGCAGGGCTCTCAAAACGTCCCCTCTGCTCTTCCAGGGCACCGCCAATGCTATTTTAAATGGGAAAACAGACTTACGAGCAACCCTGTCTTTCTGGCGGGCTTTTAATCGCTGAGAAGGCGCAGGGCTCTCAAAACGTCCCTTCTGCTCTTCCGGGGCACCGCCAATGCTATTTTAAATGGGGAAACAGACTTACGATCAAAACCCGTCGTTTTAGTGGGCTTTTTAAACGCTGACTAGAAGCAGGGCTCTCAAAATGTCCCCTGTGCTCTTCCGGGGCACCGCCAATGCTATTTTAAATGGGAAAACAGACTTACGAGCAAACCTGTCGTTTTGGTGGGCTTTTAATCGCTGACTAGGTGCAGGGCTCTCAAAATGTCCCCTATGCTCTTCCGGGGCACCGCCAATGCTATTTTAAATGGGAAAACAGACTTACGAGCAAACCTGTCGTTTTCGTGGCCTTTTAATCGCTGACTAGGCGCAGGGCTCTCAAAACGTCCCCTCTGCCCTTTCCGGGCACCGCCAATGCTATTTTAAAAAGGGAAAACAGACTTACGAGCAAACCTGTCGTTTTGGTGGGGTTTTAATCGCTGACTAGGCGCAGGGCTCTCAAAACGTCCCCCATGCTCTTCCGGGGCACCGCCAATGCTATTTTAAATGGGAAACAGACTTACGAGCAAACCTGTCGTTTTGGTGGGCTTTTTATCGCTGACTAGGCGCAGGGCTCTCAAAACGTCCCTTCTGCTCTTCCGGGGCACCGCCAATGCTATTTTAAATGGGAAAACAGACTTACGAGCAACCCTGTCTTTCTGGTGGGCTTTTAATCGCTAACAAGGCACAGGGCTCTCAAAACGTCCCCTCTGCTCTTCCGGGGCACCGCCAATGCTATTTTAAATGGGAAAACAGACTTACGAGCAAACCTGTCGTTTTGGTGGGCTTTTTATCGCTGACTAGGCGCAGGGCTCTCAAAACGTCCCTTCTGCTCTTCCGGGGCACCGCCAATGCTATTTTTAAAAGGGAAAAAAGACTTACGAGCAATCCTGTCTTTTTGGTGGGCTTTTAATCGCTGACAAGGCGCAGGGCTCTCAAAACGTCCCCTCTGCTCTTCCGGGGCACCGCCAATGCTATTTTAAATGGGAAAACAGACTTACGAGCAAACCTGTCGTTTTGGTGGGCTTTTAATCGCTGACTAGGCGCAGGGCTCTCAAAACGTCCCCTATGCTCTTCCGGGGCACCGCCAATGCTATTTTAAATGGGAAAACAGACTTACGAGCAAACCTGTCGTTTTCGTGGGCTTTTAATCGCTGACTAGGCGCAGGGCTCTCAAAACGTCCCCTCTGCTCTTCCGGGGCACCGCCAATGCTACTTTTAAAGGGGGAAAAAAGACTTACGAGCAATCCTGTCTTTCTGGTGGGCTTTTAATCGCTGACAAGGCGCAGGGCTCTCAAAACGTCCCCTCTGCTCTTCCGGGGCACCGCCAATGCTATTTTAAATGGGAAAACAGACTTACGAGCAAACCTGTCGTTTTGGTGGGCTTTTAATCGCTGACTAGGCGCAGGGCTCTCAAAACGTCCCCTATGCTCTTCCGGGGCACCGCCAATGCTATTTTAAAAAGGGGAAAAAAGACTTACGAGCAAACCTGTCGTTTTGGTGGGCTTTTAATCGCTGACTAGGCGCAGGGCTCTCAAAACGTCCCCTATGCTCTTCCGGGGCACCGCCAATGCTATTTTTAAAAAGGGGAAAAAAGACTTACGAGCAAACCTGTCGTTTTGGTGGGCTTTTAATCGCTGACTAGGCGCAGGGCTCTCAAAACGTCCCCCATGCTCTTCCGGGGCACCGCCAATGCTATTTTAAATGGGAAACAGACTTACGAGCAAACCTGTCGTTTTGGTGGGCTTTTTAAACGCTGACTAGGCGCAGGGCTCTCAAAACCTCCCCTATGCTCTTCCGGGGCACCGCCAATGCTATTTTAAATGGGAAAACAGACTTACGGGCAACCCTGTCTTTCTGGTGGGCTTTTAATCGCTGACAAGGCGCAGGGCTCTCAAAACGTCCCCTCTGCTCTTCCGGGGCGCCGCCAATGCTATTTTAAATGGGAAAACAGACTTACGAGCAAACCTGTCGTTTTGGTGGGCTTTTAATCGCTGAGTAGGCGCAGGGCTCTCAAAACGTCCCCTATGCTCTTCCGGGGCACCGCCAATGCTATTTTAAATGGGAAAACAGACTTACGAGCAAACCTGTCGTTTTGGTGGGCTTTTAATCGCTGACTAGGCGCAGGGCTCTCAAAACGTCCCTTATGCTCTTCCGGGGCACCGCCAATGCTATTTTAAATGAGAAAACAGACTTACGAGCAAACCTGTCGTTTTGGGGGGCTTTTAATCGCTGACTAGGCGCAGGGCTCTCAAAAAGTCCCCTATGCTCTTCCGGGGCACCGCCAATGCTATTTTAAATGGGAAAACAGACTTACGAGCAGACCTGTCGGTTTGGTGGGCTTTTAATCGCTGACTAGGCGCAGGGGTCTCAAAACGTCCCCTCTGCTCTTCCGGGGCACCGCCAATGCTATTTTAAAGGGAAAACAGACTTACGAGCAACCCTGTCTTTCTGGTGGGCTTTTAATCGCTGACTAGGCGCAGGGCTCTCAAAACGTCCCCTCTGCTCTTCCGGGGCACCGCCAATGCTATTTTAAATGGGGAAACAGACTTACGAGCAAACCTGTCGTTTTGGTGGGCTTTTAATCGCTGACTAGGCGCAGGGCTCTCAAAACGTCCCCTATGCTCTTCCGGGCACCGCCAATGCTATTTTAAATGGGAAAACAGACTTACGAGCAAACCTGTCGTTTTCGTGGGCTTTTAATCGCTGACTAGGCGCAGGGCTCTCAAAACGTCCCCTCTGCTCTTCCGGGGCACCGCCAATGCTATTTTAAATGGGAAAACAGACTTACGAGCAGTCCTGTCTTTCTGGTGGGCTTTTAATCGCTGACAAGGCGCAGGGCTCTCAAAACGTCCCCTCTGCTCTTCCGGGGCACCGCCAATGCTATTTTAAAAGGGAAAACAGACTTACGAGCAAACCTGTCGTTTTGGTGGGCTTTTAATCGCTGACTAGGCGCAGGGCTCTCAAAACGTCCCCTATGCTCTTCCGGGGCACCGCCAATGCTATTTTAAAAGGGAAAACAGACTTACGAGCAAACCTGTCGTTTTGGTGGGCTTTTTAAACGCTGACTAGGCGCAGGGCTCTCAAAACGTCCCCTATGCTCTTCCCGGGGGACCGCCAATGCTATTTTAAATGGGGAAAAAAGACTTACGAGCAAACCTGTTTTTGGTGGGCTTTTAATCGCTGACTAGGCGCAGGGCTCTCAAAACCTCCCCCATGCTCTTCCGGGGCACCGCCAATGCTATTTTAAATGGAAAAAAGACTTACGAGCAACCCTGTCTTTCTGGTGGCTTTTAATCGCTGACAAGGCGCAGGGCTCTCAAAACGTCCCCTCTGCTCTTCCGGGGCGCCGCCAATGCTATTTTAAATGGGAAAACAGACTTACGAGCAAACCTGTCTTTTTTAAAAGCTTTTAGCGGCTGACACAGCGCGGGGCTTTCAAAATGCCACGCCGCCTCTACTCTTCCGGGACACAGCCAATGTTTGTTTCGATAGGAAAATAGACTTACGAGCAGACCCGTCTTATCAGTGGGCTTTTAATCGCTGACAAGTCGCAGGGCTCTCAAAACGTCCCCTCTGCTCTTCCGGGGCATTGCCAATAATATTTTAAATGGAAAAACAGACTTACGAGCAGACCTGTCTTTGTAGTGGGCTTTTAATCGCTGAGAAGGCAAAAGGCTCTCAAAACGTCCCCTCTGCTCTTCCGGGGCATTGCCAATAATATTTTAAATGGAAAAACAGACTTACGAGCAAACCTGTCTTTCTGGCGGGCTTTTAATCGCTGAGAAGGCGCAGGGCTCTCAAAACGTCCCCTCTGCTCTTCCAGGGCACCGCCAATGCTATTTTAAATGGGAAAACAGACTTACGAGCAACCCTGTCTTTCTGGCGGGCTTTTAATCGCTGAGAAGGCGCAGGGCTCTCAAAACGTCCCTTCTGCTCTTCCGGGGCACCGCCAATGCTATTTTAAATGGGGAAACAGACTTACGATCAAACCTGTCGTTTTAGTGGGCTTTTAATCGCTGACTAGAAGCAGGGCTCTCAAAATGTCCCCTGTGCTCTTCCGGGGCACCGCCAATGCTATTTTAAATGGGAAAACAGACTTACGAGCAAACCTGTCGTTTTGGTGGGCTTTTAATCGCTGACTAGGTGCAGGGCTCTCAAAATGTCCCCTATGCTCTTCCGGGCACCGCCAATGCTATTTTAAATGGGAAAACAGACTTACGAGCAAACCTGTCGTTTTCGTGGCCTTTTAATCGCTGACTAGGCGCAGGGCTCTCAAAACGTCCCCTCTGCTCTTCCGGGGGACCGCCAATGCTATTTTTAAAAGGGAAAACAGACTTACGAGCAAACCTGTCGTTTTGGTGGGCTTTTAATCGCTGACTAGGCGCAGGGCTCTCAAAACGTCCCCTATGCTCTTCCGGGGCACCGCCAATGCTATTTTAAATGGGAAAACAGACTTACGAGCAAACCTGTCGTTTTGGTGGGCTTTTTATCGCTGACTAGGCGCAGGGCTCTCAAAACGTCCCTTCTGCTCTTCCGGGGCACCGCCAATGCTATTTTAAATGGGAAAACAGACTTACGAGCAACCCTGTCTTTCTGGTGGGCTTTTAATCGCTAACAAGGCACAGGGCTCTCAAAAAGTCCCCTCTGCTCTTCCGGGGCACCGCCAATGCTATTTTAAATGGGAAAACAGACTTACGAGCAAACCTGTCGTTTTGGTGGGCTTTTTATCGCTGACTAGGCGCAGGGGTCTCAAAAAGTCCCTTCTGCTCTTCCGGGGGACCGCCAATGCTATTTTTAAAAGGGAAAACAGACTTACGAGCAATCCTGTCTTTCTGGTGGGGTTTTAATCGCTGACAAGGCGCAGGGCTCTCAAACGTCCCCTCTGCTCTTCCGGGGCACCGCCAATGCTATTTTAAATGGGAAAACAGACTTACGAGCAAACCTGTCGTTTTGGTGGGCTTTTAATCGCTGACTAGGCGCAGGGCTCTCAAAACGTCCCCTATGCTCTTCCGGGGCACCGCCAATGCTATTTTAAAAGGGGAAAAAAGACTTACGAGCAAACCTGTCGTTTTTGGGGGGCTTTTAATCGCTGACTAGGCGCAGGGCTCTCAAAACGTCCCCTATGCTCTTCCGGGGCACCGCCAATGCTATTTTAAAAAGGGGAAAAAAGACTTACGAGCAAACCTGTCGTTTTGGTGGGCTTTTAATCGCTGACTAGGGCAGGGCTCTCAAAACGTCCCCTATGCTCTTCCGGGGCACCGCCAATGCTATTTTAAATGGGAAAACAGACTTACGAGCAAACCTGTCGTTTTGGTGGGCTTTTAATCGCTGACTAGGCGCAGGGCTCTCAAAACCTCCCCTATGCTCTTCCGGGGCACCCCCAATGCTATTTTAAATGGGAAAAAAGACTTACGGGCAACCCTGTCTTTCTGGTGGGCTTTTTAAACGCTGACAAGGCGCAGGGCTCTCAAAACGTCCCCTCTGCTCTTCCGGGGCCGCCAATGCTATTTTAAAAGGGAAAACAGACTTACGAGCAAACCTGTCGTTTTGGTGGGCTTTTAATCGCTGAGTAGGCGCAGGGCTCTCAAAGCGTCCCCTATGCTCTTCCGGGGCACCGCCAATGCTATTTTAAATGGGAAAACAGACTTACGAGCAAACCTGTCGTTTTGGTGGGCTTTTAATCGCTGACTAGGGGCAGGGCTCTCAAAACGTCCCTTTTGCTCTTCCGGGGCCCCGCCAATGCTATTTTAAATGAGAAAACAGACTTACGAGCAAACCTGTCGTTTTGGTGGGCTTTTAATCGCTGACTAGGCGCAGGGCTCTCAAAACGTCCCCTATGCTCTTCCGGGGCACCGCCAATGCTATTTTAAATGGGAAAACAGACTTACGAGCAAACCTGTCGTTTTGGTGGGCTTTTAATCGCTGACTAGGCGCAGGGCTCTCAAAACGTCCCCTCTGCTCTTCCGGGGCACCGCCAATGCTATTTTAAATGGGAAAACAGACTTACGAGCAACCCTGTCTTTCTGGTGGGCTTTTAATCGCTGACAAGGCGCAGGGCTCTCAAAACGTCCCCTCTGCTCTTCCGGGGCACCGCCAATGCTATTTTAAATGGGGAAACAGACTTACGAGCAAACCTGTCGTTTTGGTGGGCTTTTAATCGCTGACTAGGCGCAGGGCTCTCAAAACGTCCCCTATGCTCTTCCGGGGCACCGCCAATGCTATTTTAAAAGGGAAAACAGACTTACGAGCAAACCTGTCGTTTTGGTGGTTTTTTAATCGCTGACTAAGCGCAGGGCTCTCAAAACGTCCCCTCTGCTCTTCCGGGGCACCGCCAATGCTATTTTAAATGGGAAAACAGACTTACGAGCAATCCTGTCTTTCTGGTGGGCTTTTAATCGCTGACAAGGCGCAGGGCTCTCAAAACGTCCCCTCTGCTCTTCCGGGGCACCGCCAATGCTATTTTTAAAAGGGAAAAAAGACTTACGAGCAAACCTGTCGTTTTGGTGGGCTTTTAATCGCTGACTAGGCGCAGGGCTCTCAAAACGTCCCCCATGCTCTTCCGGGGCACCGCCAATGCTATTTTTAAAAAGGGGAAAAAAGACTTTCGAGCAAACCTGTCGTTTTGGTGGGCTTTTAATCGCTGACTAGGCGCAGGGCTCTCAAAACGTCCCCTATGCTCTTCCGGGGCACCGCCAATGCTATTTTAAAAGGGAAAACAGACTTACGAGCAAACCTGTCGTTTTGGTGGGCTTTTAATCGCTGACTAGGCGCAGGGCTCTCAAAACCTCCCCTATGCTCTTCCGGGGCACCGCCAATGCTATTTTAAAAAGGGGAAAAAAGACTTACGAGCAAACCTGTCGTTTTGGTGGGCTTTTAATCGCTGACTAGGCGCAGGGCTCTCAAAACGTCCCCTATGCTCTTCCGGGGCACCGCCAATGCTATTTTAAATGGGAAAACAGACTTACGAGCAAACCTGTCGTTTTGGTGGGCTTTTAATCGCTGACTAGGCGCAGGGCTCTCAAAACCTCCCCTATGCTCTTCCGGGGCACCGCCAATGCTATTTTAAATGGGAAAACAGACTTACGAGCAACCCTGTCTTTCTGGTGGGCTTTTAATCGCTGACAAGGCGCAGGGCTCTCAAAACGTCCCCTCTGCTCTTCCGGGGCGCCGCCAATGCTATTTTAAATGGGAAAAACTTACGAGCAACCCTGTCTTTCTGGTGGGCTTTTAATCGCTGACTAGGCGCAGGGCTCTCAAAACGTCCCCCTTTTCTCTTCCGGGGGACCGCCAATGCTATTTTAAATGGGAAAACAGACTTACGAGCAACCCGTCGTTTTTGGGGGGCTTTTAATCGCTGACTAGGCGCAGGGCTCTCAAAACGTCCACTATGCTCTTCCGGGGCACCGCCAATGCTATTTTAAATGGGAAAACAGACTTACGAGCAAACCTGTCGTTTTGGTGGGCTTTTAATCGCTGACTAGGCGCAGGGCTCTCAAAACGTCCCCTCTGCTCTTCCGGGGCACCGCCAATGCTATTTTAAATGGGAAAACAGACTTACGAGCAACCCTGTCTTTCTGGGGGCTTTTAATCGCTGACAAGGCGCAGGGCTCTCAAAACGTCCCCTCTGCTCTTCCGGGCACCGCCAATGCTATTTTAAATGGGGAAACAGACTTACGAGCAAACCTGTCGTTTTGGTGGGCTTTTAATCGCTGACTAGGCGCAGGGCTCTCAAAACGTCCCCTATGCTCTTCCGGGGCACCGCCAATGCTATTTTAAATGGGAAAACAGACTTACGAGCAAACCTGTCGTTTTGGTGGTTTTTTAATCGCTGACTAAGCGCAGGGCTCTCAAAACGTCCCCTATGCTCTTCCGGGGCACCGCCAATGCTATTTTAAATGGGGAAACAGACTTACGAGCAAACCTGTCGTTTTGGTGGGCTTTTAATCGCTGACTAGGCGCAGGGCTCTCAAAACCTCCCCTATGCTCTTCCGGGGTACCGCCAATGCTATTTTAAATGGAAAAACAGACTTACGAGCAAACCTGTCGTTTTGGTGGGCTTTTAATCGCTGACTAGGCGCAGGGCTCTCAAAACCTCCCCTATGCTCTTCCGGGGTACCGCCAATGCTATTTTAAATGGGAAAACAGACTTACGAGCAAACCTGTCGTTTTGGTGGGCTTTTAATCGCTGACTAGGCGCAGGGCTCTCAAAACGTCCCCTATGCTCTTCCGGGGCACCGCCAATGCTATTTTAAATGGGAAAACAGACTTACGAGCAACCCTGTCTTTCTGGTGGGCTTTTTAAACGCTGACTAGGCGCAGGGCTCTCAAAACGTCCCCTATGCTCTTCCGGGGGACCGCCAATGCTATTTTAAATGGGAAACAGACTTACGAGCAACCCTGTCGTTTTTGGGGGGCTTTTAATCGCTGACTAGGCGCAGGGCTCTCAAAACGTCCCCTTTGCTCTTCCGGGGCACCGCCAATGCTATTTTAAATGGGAAAACAGACTTACGAGCAACCCTGTCGTTTTGGTGGGCTTTTAATCGCTGACTAGGCGCAGGGCTCTCAAAAAGTCCCCTTTGCTCTTCCGGGGCACCGCCAATGCTATTTAAATGGGAAACAGACTTACGAGCAAACCTGTCGTTTTGGTGGGGTTTTAATCGCTGACTAGGCGCAGGGCTCTCAAAACGTCCCCTCTGCTCTTCCGGGGTACCGCCAATGTTATTTTAAATGGGAAAACAGACTTACGAGCAAGCCTGTCTTTCTGGTGGGCTTTTAATCGCTGACAAGGCGCAGGGCTCTCAAAACGTCCCTCTGCTCTTTCCGGGGGACCGCCAATGCTATTTTAAAGGGAAAACAGACTTACGAGCAAACCTGTCGTTTTGGTGGGCTTTTAATCGCTGACTAGGCGCAGGGCTCTCAAAACCCCCTATGCTCTTCCAGGGCACCGCCAATGCTATTTTAAATGGGAAAACAGACTTACGAGCAAACCTGTCGTTTTGGTGGTTTTTTTAAACGCTGACTAAGCGCAGGGCTCTCAAAACGTCCCCTATGCTCTTCCCGGGGGACCGCCAATGCTATTTTAAATGGGGAAAAAGACTTACGAGCAAACCTGTCGTTTTGGTGGGCTTTTAATCGCTGACTAGGCGCAGGGCTCTCAAAACCTCCCCTATGCTCTTCCGGGGGACCGCCAATGCTATTTTAAATGGAAAAAAAGACTTATGAGCAAACCTGTCGTTTTTGGGGGGTTTTTAAACGCTGACTAGGCGCAGGGCTCTCAAAACGTCCCCTATGCTCTTCCGGGGCCCCCCAATGCTATTTTAAAAGGGAAAAAAGACTTACGAGCAAACCTGTCGTTTTGGTGGGCTTTTAATCGCTGACTAGGCGCAGGGCTCTCAAAACCTCCCCTATGCTCTTCCGGGGCACCGCCAATGCTATTTTAAATGGAAAAACAGACTTATGAGCAAACCTGTCGTTTTGGTGGGCTTTTAATCGCTGACTAGGCGCAGGGCTCTCAAAACTTTCCCCCATGCTCTTCCCGGGGGACCGCCAATGCTATTTTAAATGGGAAAACAGACTTACGAGCAAACCTGTCGTTTTGGTGGGCTTTAATCGCCGACTAGGCGCAGGGCTCTCAAAACGTCCCCTATGCTCTTCCGGGGCACCGCCAATGCTATTTTCAAAGGGGAAAAAAGACTTACGAGCAAACCTGTCGTTTTGGTGGGCTTTTAATCGCTGACTAGGCGCAGGGCTCTCAAAACGTCCCCCATGCTCTTCCGGGGCACCGCCAATGCTATTTTAAATGGGAAAACAGACTTACGAGCAAACCTGTCGTTTTGGTGGGCTTTTAAACGCTGACTAGGCGCAGGGCTCTCAAAACGTCCCCTATGCTCTTCCGGGCACCGCCAATGCTATTTTCAAAGGGGAAAAAAGACTTACGAGCAAACCTGTCGTTTTGGTGGGCTTTTAATCGCTGACTAGGCGCAGGGCTCTCAAAAGTCCCCTATGCTCTTCCGGGGCACCGCCAATGCTATTTTAAATGGGAAAACAGACTTACGAGCAAACCTGTCGTTTTGGTGGGCTTTTAATCGCTGACTAGGCGCAGGGCTCTCAAAACGTCCCCTATGCTCTTCCGGGGCACCGCCAATGCTATTTTAAAAGGGAAAACAGACTTACGAGCAACCCTGTCTTTCTGGTGGGCTTTTAATCGCTGACAAGGCGCAGGGCTCTCAAAACGTCCCCTCTGCTCTTCCGGGGCACCGCCAATGCTATTTTAAATAGGAAAACAGACTTACGAGCAATCCTGTCGTTTTGGTGGGCTTTTAAACGCTGACTAGGCGCAGGGCTCTCAAAAAGTCCCCTATGCTCTTCCGGGGCACCGCCAATGCTATTTTTAAAAGGGAAAACAGACTTACGAGCAACCCTGTCTTTCTGGTGGGCTTTTAATCGCTGACAACGCGCAGGGCTCTCAAAACGTCCCCCCTGCTCTTCCGGGGGACCGCCAATTCTATTTTAAAAAGGAAAACAGACTTACGAGCAAACCTGTCGTTTTGGTGGGCTTTTAATCGCTGACTAGGCGCAGGGCTCTCATAACGTCCCCTATGCTCTTCCGGGGGACCGCCAAAGCTATTTTAAACGGGAAAAAAGACTTACGAGCAACCCTGTCTTTCTGGTGGGCTTTTAATCGCTGACAAGGCGCAGGGCTCTCAAAACGTCCCCTCTGCTCTTCCGGGGCACCGCCAATGCTATTTTAAATGGGAAAACAGACTTACGAGCAAACCTGTCGTTTTGGTGGGCTTTTAATCGCTGACAAGGCGCAGGGCTCTCAAAACGTCCCCTCTGCTCTTCGGGCCGAGAGAGAGAGGAAAAAACAAGCAGATAGTTCTGACACTACAGTGTCAGAGAAGGCGCACCTTGAGCAAATTTGGTCCTCATAAGTCAAATTCCATTTCCACCATCTCAAAAATAATGTGTCCAGCAAAAAACCGGGTCCGAACCTGGATGCGGCGATTGGGTAGGGGTTAGGACCACTACATACGATCTTATACGGGACAAACCCTTCGAATATTCCACCACCTCAGAAAAAATTGTGCAGCAAAAGTGAGAGTCCGAACCTGTGTGCGGCGAGTGAGGGGTGTAGAACCCCTACAGACAATCTTAGAACAATCCCTTCGAATTTTCCACCATCTCAAAAAAAATTTTACAGCAAAAGTTCAAGTTCGAACCTGTATGCGGCGGGGGGGGGGGGGGGGAGACTACGGACAATCTCAAACCCTTCGAGTTTTCCAACATCTAAAAAAAATTGTCCAGCAAAAGTTAGGGTCCGAACCTGTGTGCGGCGAGTGTAGGAGGGGGGAGAACCAATACGGACAATCTTAGGACAATCCCTTCGAAAGTTCTAACAACTCAAAAAAATTGTCCAGCAAAAGTTTGGGTCCAAACCTGTGTGCGGCGAGTGGAGGAGGGAGGGAATGTAGAACCACACTGAAAAAAAACAAATTGTATGAATTAACAATTTAATTGTTCAGAATGGGGCCTTCAATTAGTTTTGTTAATTCAACAAAACGAAATGGTGAATCAACAAAATAAGATTGTTAAACTGACAAAACACATTGTTGAATCAACAAATTTTTTGTTAAATCAACAAATTGTTTGTTGATTCAACAAATTGTTTGTTGATTCAACAATCTATTTTGTCAGTTTAACAATCTTATTTTGTTGATTCACCATTTCGTTTTGTTGAATTAACAAAACTAATTGAGGGCCCCATTCGGAACAATTAAATTGTTAATTCATACAATTTATTTTTTCAGTACACTACGGACAATCTTAGAACAAATCTTTGAATTTTCCAACAACTAAAAAAAAATTGTCCAGCAAAAGTTTGGGTCCGAACCTGTGTGCGGCGAGTGTAGGAGGGGGAGAACCACTACGGACAATCTTAGGACAATCCCTTCGAATTTTCGAACAACTCAAAAAAAATTGTCCAGCAAAAGGTAGGGTACGAACCTGTGTGCGGCGATTTGGGGGGGGGGTAGGACCACTACAGACAATCATTGAACAAACCCTTCGAATTTCCTACTGCACATCACTAAACGTACGTAATGAACAATCAAATACTCACAAAACAATTTAATAAATGTATTGCATAATGCCACCCCATTTTAAGAAGACATTGACTCGCTAACACAATTTAACTTAATTTTCACCAAATTGTGCTGCACGACTTTAATTTTCAGCAAAAGTATAGCCGCTCACTCAATTTCCCCATTTTCTCCAATTCCGTCTTGTTTTCTTTTTTCTTATAGCGTTTGAAGATATTTTTGCTCAAAACTGTGTGCTCACTCAAGTTTCAGTAAAAAACAGCACGTACGATGACAAAATTTTTCAGAGGAAATTGACTCGGTAACACAAATTTCAGAAAGAAATGGAGCGCTGACTCATTTCTCATCATGTGACGCTAGCCTAATTGTAACCAAATTGTGAGGCGCAAACTCAATTTTGTGCAAAAGTCTAAGCGTTAGACTTTTAGGCATGACTGATCCAACCTCAACACACCTAATCAGTCTCTAATTCTGATTATTAACGTTAAAAATATTTTTGGCTCAAATTAGGGCTCTCACCTCAGTATCAGTAAAAACCGATGCGCTGACATAATTTTTAGAAGAATTTGATGAGATTACACAATTTTCAGAAAGACATGGCGCGTTGAGTCATTTTGCAACAAAAAAAAAGCGCGATAACTTAATTTTCACCAAATTGTGGTGCACGACTTTAATTTTCAGCAAAAGTATAGCCGCTCACTCAATTTCCGCATCTTCTCCAATGACGTATTGTTTTCTTTTTTCTTATAGCGTTTGAAGATGTTTTTGCTCAAAACTGTGCGCTCACTCAAGTTTCAGTAAATAAACTGTAGGGAATACCCTACGAACACTTTCTCACACCATTTTTATCTGGGGGAGCCCCCCAGACCCCCCTAAAGAATTCTGGAGGAGACCCCCTAACCCCCTATAGAATTCTGGGGAGACCCCCATACCCCCCGCTAAGCTAAAATATTTTCACCTCCGGACATAATTCTGCCTTCAATTCGAAGAGTTTGCAATCTTGTAGAGAAGCTGTAGGAATAGTTGCCTATTTTGTTATTTGAAGGCTAATTGAGAGCCGAAATTTCTATTCTAAAGAAATGTCTGCCTAGGCTGGTTGCAAACTATGTAATTTGCATCGAACTTAATTGAGTCATACTTGAATTACTTATTCCAAATATATTATGTTTGTCTTAATATTTGCTTACAATTAGTTTCAAAAGATTTTTGCTCGATCGTACCTATATCGCCCCTCAAAACGGTTTTAAAGGGTTTTTTATGAGGACTGTACCAGAAAAATATTTTAGTGCACACAGTGCAGTGATTAGTGTATTTTTTTAAGACATTATGTTTGTGCAAAGTTTTGTCAAAATCCATCCCATTACCTAATGATGGACTCCAAGCTTAAAATTAATTCCTCACTTTAATTCTTTTTTTTGGTCGAACACGCTATTTTGATTTTTTAAACTCTCTTAAAGGTTGTCTATTGTAAATGTGAGGGCTACTTTCTTTGTAAACTAATTGTAGATTTTATTTGCCAGATTTTGTCAAATTCATTGGACCAAACCTGAATTATCCGAAATAATAAGATTATGTTTTTATTTGCTTATATACCCATATTTTTTTCTCAATCGCACCTATATTGCCTCTTGAAAAGGTCTAATCGGTTGTGTATGGTGATCAAGAGAGGAAAATATGTTAGTACTTTGATAGTAGATTGTGTGTAAAATGTTTCATGAAAATTCATCCAGCCATTATTGATTGACTCCAAGTTTTAAGATGACTTAATTTCTCACGATAATTCCATTTTTTGGCTCGAGCGCACCTACTTTGATTTTTTCAACAAATTTGAGGGTTGAATATTGTAACTACAAGTAGTTTATTTTATAGTAGGCTGGATGTAGTTTTTTTTTGCTAACTTTCATCAAAATTGATTGAACCAAACCTGAACTATCCAAAATAATAGGATTATTTTTTTATTTGCTCTTAATCCCAATTTTTTGCTCAATCACACTTATATTACCTCTTGAAGTGGTTTTATCGGTTGTTTTTGGTGATACAGAGAGGAAAATATTTAAGTTTATTGATAATAGATTGTGTGTACAAAGTTTTATCAAAATTCATGGAGCCATTATTGATTGACTCCAAGTTTTAAGATTGATTTCTCACGATAATTCTATTTTTTGGCTCGAGCGCGTTTATTTTGATTTTTTAAACAGTTTTAAGGAATAAATAAAGGAACCATAAGTGGTTTATTCTTTAGTAGGCTGAAAAAAGATTTTTTTTTTGCTAACTTTCATCAAAATTGATTGAGCCAAACTTAAATTATTCCAATTTTATTCATTTTTATCCATTTTACCATTGATTTTAATGAAAATCATTTTTTCCCCATAACTACCCTAAAAGTTAAAATTTCAAAAAAAAAAAAACAGTACCTCTAGAGAATCTAAAAAGCAATAACTGTGCAAAATCTGGATGCATAAGAATCAATGGTTCAAAAGTTATGCCTGGGTACGGACTGACGGACAGCCGGACTGACGGACTGACAGACAGACGCCACAGATTTTTTTTGCATAAATCTCTCTAAGTAAAATACTTAAAAGGGTTAAGAAATATGAAAGTATGATGGAAGGATGTTCTTATGGATGGTATTAGACATGATAAGAGGCCATTACTTTGAATAAATCATGATTGACTTTGTCGTGAGAGGCCAGCTATCGCAACAAAATACCTTGAAAATCTCTGCGCCATCGCAATACTTTCTCAATTTTTCTAATTTCATTAGAGTGAGAAAGTAAAAGCAGCACGTACGCTGACATAATTTTCAGAAGAAATTGACTCGGTAACACAAATTTCAGAAAGAAATGGAGCGCTGATTAATATTTCATCATATGACGCTAACTTAACTGTCACCAAATTGTGAGTCGCAATCTCAATTTTGTACAAAAGTCTAAGCGCTAAACTTTTAGGCATGACTGATGATGATCTCCGACAAAATAGGTGACTGTCAAAGGTTAGCGGACTACCAAACTATATGATTAAGGAACCAGTTTGAGTGTCTCAAGATACTTTGAGACATATAAAGAGAGTGACAGCTTAAATCGACATAGGTAGTACAACAGATGTAGCATAAGGTAGCATAAGAAATCAGGAAGTTCTTGGAGTACTAGAAATTTACTTGTAAATAGAGAAAGAGCGAAATAACTGCATTGAATAAATGATGCCTTGAAGCGCTAGGTCATTTGACGGGAGTTGCCAGACTAAATAAAATGTCAGAAAATTTGACCGCAAAGCACATTCCTTTAAAATTGAAAGAGGGCTGACTTCCTTTTGGACCTTCAAAACCAAAATGTAGAGGTAGAGAAATAAGACGCATTTTCTTGTTTCGTTCTGAATAGGACTAAGAAATTTCACATACAATAACAACATATGATGGAAAAATAAAGCAAATCAGCACATCACACTATTCAGAGGTCCCATTGTTGAACCTTTGAACTCTTACCAATTCACGAGTCATAGCTACTATAAACGCAAGCAGAGTAATTTTATTACGTTGAGCGTAAACAAATGGCTGAAAGTTGATAGGAAATATGGAGGAGGTTAGGGCAGGGACCACTACGGAAACAACGACATCAGGGATGAATAATAAGAGATCCTCTTCGATGCGCAGTAATTTTTGGCAATTAAATGAGAATTCTGAGTATTGAGATAAGGAATCTTCAGAGTTCTTGCTGTAGGGACTTTCCGTTTTGCGTTTGACCACACGCTATAATTAATTATAATAATTGCATTTACATGCAAAAAAACAAACATTCAGAACGGCATATGATTGGTTCTCTTGATCACCTAGAATATATACCGGGACAATTTGAAATAATCAAAAAGTGAGGTTGGAAATTTTTGACATAGAATAACTTTAAAAAAACGTCAATCAATGAACATGAAATTACTCCCAACCAACTCAGAATTCAGTCGTGGCTGGGAGAACATTAACTTTTCATATGAAATTAGCATAAAAAAAACACAGGACACAACCTAAATTTCACGACATCAAAAAAGCTCATTTCGCCATTTGATCACAAGGGGGCGTAGTATACTCTATTGAGTATCAGGGCGATTTCAATAGGCGCACGTTGTGCCAACGGTGCGCCTAAAATCCTGGTTGCGGCTATGCTCTCACATGACCTCTCATTAGCATCGTCTCTCTCCAAAACCTGATTCCATGTTTCAAGTCCGTTCAGTCGTGGCTTATTCTATTTAGCAACTGGCAACCATTTTTTTTGCCCCAAGACCCTATCCAAAAGTATCGATTCCTTAGAAATTCAGTGGAGCCATCGATCTTGCGGATTTCAAATGATTTTCGGGAGCTCCTGTGAAATCGAAAATTTCGAAGAGAAAGTGAATTTTGCAAAAAAACAAAAGCAAAAATGAATTTTTTATTCATCCCATGTCAGAAGGAGCTTTTTAAAGAGTATTTTTTACATTAGTAATGGAATATTAGACACAAAGAGGAAGTAAATTATAGCAATTTCCTAGGCCTTCATCAACGAGCATCGCTAAAGAAAAAAAATGGCAGTCAACTATGCTCTTCTTCAGTTTTCTGGGTAGACAAAATAAACGTTATCATGTAGCCAGTGTGGAGTTGCTTACTAAAAATCAGTGTCATCAGTGCCCCTCTATCACTAAGGAACGTGATCGTGGAAATTTCACCCTTAGTTGTAGGTTCCTGTATTGTGTAGCGATTTCGATGGTTGGGAAATAACCTTCTAATCGTGACAATCGTGTTTATTCAACCGCATGATGGTACATAAATCAGTGGCGGCTTGTGCAATATGGCAACAATGTCATCCCACCATTTGATTGTTTGTAAAACATCGATTTGAAAGTGAAGCAGCGATTCACCAGCAATCGATTGTTAAACATAGATTGAAATGGAGCGAAGACATTGATGCCAGATGGCACGAGCCGCCACTGAAATAAATACAGAAATGTCCTGTACTATTTAACTGTAGCGCAGTAAATATACTAGCTACCAGCCCTAAATTCAATCACTATTCAATAGAGGAACTATAGAAGTGTTATAGACTTTTTTAGGCATGCACCGTTTTTCCTATATCCCACCTCAGCCCTTCCAAATTACCCTGTCTATTTCCCCTACCTGATCTTTTATCATTACCTCCACTTTTTCCAAAAAAAAATAAATAAATAAAAAAAAAAAAAAAACCAAGATTATCATAATAAATAATTATAGGTACTTAGTACTCACACTATATGAATAGACGAATTAGCTCGAATTAGCATTTGGCATTTACCTATAACACTATGCAACAGCCATTTTGTCCACGGGTTGAGACCTATTTTTTCTGACTCCTAGTGACCAAAGAAGTTAGAAAATGGCCATGAAAGTGCCGGGAAAATGTGTATGCGCCCAGGACGCCGCCATTTTGAAAAATCAGAAATTCAGCCGACTTGCCGTCGGTTTTTTAAGACTAGCGCTCTTAATTTTTACTCAAATTAAAAAAACGTGCATATAAAATGAAAGAACATAAAATTTCCTACAAGATGAGTTACCTTGATTTGTTTTTTATCTGTAAAAATATACAAAAACTGAAGTTTTTTAATTTTTTTTTTTCTTAAAAATTGAAAATTCGACAATTTTTTGGATGAATTTTAGCTCATGCCGTCGAAAATAGAAATCATAGAAAAAAACAGATTAATGCATTGAAAAGAGCGTTAAAGTGGCTACAAGATGATGTACAACAAAAGTTTTTTGTGATTATTTTTTGCCACTTTTCAGCCATTAAATGATTTTCCCCAAAATTCAGTATTCTCCCTCTATGCTCCCTAATTTACTAACGGTATCGTTCAATAACGTCGATTTGGTTCCTCTCATGCACCCTCAGACCAAAATAATCCGTTTTTCCATCGAAAGTGACCGTGAATAATGGTGGAAAAAGCTTGACTCATAACGTTTGATTTCCATATTTACATTAAATGTGTCTACATGCATTCATTTCCTCTCAAATATCCCATGCTAAAAAAAAAAACAAACAAAACAAAAAAAACAAAACAAAACAAAAAAAAACATCTGCTAAACGCAGATATTTTTTGAAGTTTTATTTCATACTCAGCCGTTATTAATGGAAAACAATATTGGTTTCAGAAAATGCATGTTATTATAGTTGCTCTGGATAGTGCGGATGGGATCAATGATGTGCTGAGAACAATAAATAAGTGGTGGCCCTGAGAAGAACGGTTTTTAATCGGGTTGGGTATCAGTATATTCCAGTGCGGTTATATTAGGGAGAGTGATGAGATTCCTGAGTCCATACTGGTCTAAAAATGAGAGGATAAAGAGAATTTGAAAAAGTGGCGCACCAATTTTTAGCCGTTTTAGGTGGCTCTGAAAAGATCCGTTGTACATACTGTCTGTCGTTACTTATGCACATGCAGTGTCCGTTCCTGTCCTTCTTAAAATTTAGACCTGGCACTTGGCAGTTACTTGTATAAAAGCCACGCATAATGATGCTTGACTTCAGACTGCTGTACAAGTCAAGGTTTCAAATTCACTATAAAGCATCTTATAAAAATTCAAATTTGTGTTGTCAAAAAGGTCCTTCCTCAGGGCCACCAAATGAAAAAAAAAAAAATGAAAATTGAATGAAGTTAAATGAAGTTGAGAATTTCTGAACAATCAAATTACAATTGAGCAAAAGTAAACCAAATCTTAAAAATTAAATATGTCTTTTTTCATTACATCAAAGTGTGAGCAAGGTGGCGGGTGTATGGGGCTATTGGGGCTATAGCTCCACCCCCACACTTTTTTGAGGATGCGGGGCTACCATATAAAAAAAAAAAAAAAAAAAAAAAAAAAAAAAAAAAAAAAAAAAAAAATTTAGCCCTCCCTTTTTTCGACCCCAAGCGCTGCCCATGGTGAAATTCATGACGAGTAAAGGAGTGAACTCGTTCTCGACTCAATTTTCGCCATTATTCACGGTCACTTTTGATGGAAAAACGGATTATTTTGGTCTGAGGGTGCATGAGAGGAACCAAATCGACGTTATTGAACGATACCGTTAGTAAATTAGGGAGCATAGAGGGAGAAAACTGAATTTTGGGGGAAAAACATTTTAATGGCTGAAAAGTGGCAAAAAATAATCACAAAAAACTTTTGTTGTACATCATCTTGTAGCCACTTTAACGCTCTTTTCGATGCATTAATCTGTTTTTTTCTATGATTTCTATTTTTGACGGCATGAGCTAAAATTCATCCAAAAAATTGTCGAATTTTCGATTTTTTAAGAAAAAAAAATTAAAAAACTTCAGTTTTTGTATATTTTTTCAGATAAAAAACAAATCAAGGTAACTCATCTTGTAGGAAATTTTATGCTCTTTCATTTTATAAGCACGTTTTTTTAATTTGAGTAAAAATTAAGAGCGCTAGTCTCAAAAAACCGACGGCAAGTCGGCTGAATTTCTGATTTTTCAAAATGGCGGCGTCCTGGGCGCATACACATTTTCCCGGCACTTTCATGGCCATTTTCTGACTTCTTTGGTCACTAGAAGTCAAAAAAAATAGGTCTCAACCCGGGGACAAGCCAAATGTTAAATTTTGTTGCATAGTGTAATGGAGCTCTGGAAAGGGTTTTTTGCTGTGGGCAAACGTACTGCCAATGGGGCTCTTGCAAACTTTTTCTTTAAGCAAATAAATAGTCCAATCTTATGTAAAAATCAGCAAAAATCACGAAAATCACAGTAAAAAAGTCTAAAATTCAGTAATAAACTCACATAACTACTATATAACTGCAAGATAGTGATGGCGGTTCGACGCAGGTATCATGGGAGATTCCTGGATTCCAGTCTATAATGTCACTTTGTCTACGGAGACGAGATATGTCTCAATTTAGATAGGAATCTCCCATGATACCTGCGTTTATCCGCCATTAATTAAGCTCGATTCTGATAGTGAATTTCGTGATTTTTTTAGTGTGCTCATCGTCATTTTTACAGGTGTTTATGCAGGAATCAACTCTTTAATCCTCCACAGCAAAAGTTTGCAAGAGCCCCATTCTATTAGAAAATGTTTCGAAAATGACTTAGAGACCAATGAAAAAATCCAAAACTTACTCTTCTCGGAGGAAACTATAATAAGCTCAAAGTTTAGATGAACTACCCTTGAAGCGCTACGTGCCTTATGCACCCTCTAACTAAAGAACGTAACCCAATTGATTATAAAAAAAAGATTGTTTCATTTGATTTTCAAACTGTCAATTTGAAGGTTGATATTTCAGCAAATTTTGCAGCGAGGAACACGGAATGATACCAACAATACAGTTTTAAGTTGCGTAGAAAGCGAGAAAAGCGCCACTTAATTCCATGTACTGTTCTTTGATGTGGGGTGCAAAACATATGTTTAGTAATCACGCATATACATTATACGCAGGTACGTTGGTCAATCTGAATTTTGAGCTAAATTTTCTCTGCGAGGAGTGTTTTGGACTTTTTTAAGAGCTGAATCTTCACTTTTGCTGTATATTACATCAGAATTTATGTAGGTCATATTATTTGCTCATAGCAAAACTTTGTAAGAGCTCCATACAAAAGATAGTTTCCATTTTATGGATCAGCGTTTTAATTGATGCGTTTTTATTAACACATAATATAGTTTAATATTTTTCAAGGGTTTAAATGGATAGATTACAAAGTTGTCAAATTGCACGCTTCACCACTGGTTCTCCAGTAACGAAAAATAAAACCAAACTATACAGTTCATTTTAAACCAGTCAAAGTCAGGTTTAATTACCTATACACCAAAAAATATCAGTGGCGGCTCTCCAGGTGAGGCAAGTGAGGCGACAGGGAGCCATCGCCTCACATTTTTTGAAGAAGGAGAAAGAAAAAACATTAAAAAAATAACATATAAATGTTAAAATGGTTATTATTCCATCTTCCTTTGTTTTAATGGTCCAAAAAGGTTGAATGAAACATAGAATTGTTAAAAAATTTTGGGTGAAAAACGTTTCAAAAAAAAAATGCTGTGCACCTCTCATTTGCGTCGCCTCACTTCCACGAGCCGCCAGTGATAAATATACCCAGGGTGTCTTGAAAGAAACAAAATGTACTGTAAAAATATGGAAATTGCGGCACTTGAAATGCAAAAATTGATGCCCGTAACTGATTTAGATTAAAAATTACATCAAGTCAAAGTCAAGTTCAAAAGTTTATACGAAAACCCCGAGAAAAAGAACAAACGCACAGATTATGCAGAAAACACCCATGTTTACTCATAGCTCGATCGTATGACAGAACACACTGAGATAGTATAAAATTAAATAGTTAAAAAAACAGAGGATCACAAAATAAAAATAGCTAGAGGTTTGAATCATGAGCTGTGGAGATGATCGTGAGACGATTGAATAGCAAGTCCTGCTCCTTGGCTCATTGCTAGAACGAGCGAAGTTGGTCCTCCAAGGAAGGAGCGCCAATCTCTCTCACTCATCCATTGCCGTTGATGAGTCCCAGAACTTCTTCGAGATCCATCGGAGAGAAGCCCCCCCCCTTTATCTCCTCCCACGCACCGGAATCTACCCCCCCCCCTCTCTCTCTCTCTCTCTCTCTCTCTCTCTCTCACTCTTTCTTTAGCGCGCTGTATTTTGAACTAACGCGCCGAAATCAGAACCGCGCGACACAAGAAAAAGGAGAGAAAAAAGACGAGAGGTAAAAATTATCCCCACCAACTTCTCCTCCTCCATCCAAAATGCACCAATCCACGAATATATATTTTCCTCTCCTCTTTTCGTTTTTATTTTTTATTTTTTCGTTCTCTCGAGTAATATTTACCCAACATTTTTTCCCTACCCGAAGAGTGGTGCGAGAGAGGCGAGGGGAGGGGAAGCTTCTGAGCACCAAGTCTCCCGCAAAGAAATAAAGGGGTATATAAAAAGTAAATAATTATGAATGTGGGTTAGTGAAGACGGATCGTCTTCGTGTGATTTTTGATAGCAAAAAAAAAGGGACGGTTTCGGTTTGGTTTTTGAATAAGTCTTTTCGGCTTAGTATCTTCGGTGATGTGCGGTGTGTGATCTCCGGAAGATTTGTCTTCTTTTTATCTTTTTTGTTTTGTTCTATAGTTACCGTTTTTTTTTTATTTTTTTTTTTTTGCAAAGGTTAACCGATTCGGTTTTTCCCGCGATATCAGTCAGTGAACCCCTTTTGGTCTCAAAGTGTGTTTTTTTTTATATATTACCATTCCAGCAACGACAACGCTTTTCCGAACTACCGGATTTTATTTTGACTTTTTCAACTTTCATCTGGTAAGTTGTTCTTTTTTGGTCAAATGATTTGTCTTGATGTTAACTGCAAAAAATTTTGAGGGATTTTTGATCGTATAATTAATATTTTGCCACCAGTTCATAATACTTACATCAAATTCATATTTTTTTTGGTTTTTTTTTCAAACGGAGGTGGAGAGGGCAAAAATTTGAGAAATTTTAATTTTTTTTTTTTTTTTTTTTTTTTTTTTTTTGTATGATTGCGCCAGATTTTTCTCAACCACTCATAGTTTTGATTACAACCCCTTTCACTTCGAACACTTCAATTTTGATGACCCACTTTGCAGTTCAAAAAACTTTTATTGACACTGCTCTATATGTGTATAATGGAAACTGTCCCTACTTCAAAAATATTGAAACTTTTTACAATTAAAAACACTTGATATGCACTTGTCAAAACAATTTATACTAAGATAACTAAAAACTATAGTGGAGGGGGAAAAAAGGAATATAAATTGAATTGTGATTCTCCAAACGTCAAAAATTTCCCTATACAAAAAAGGAAAAATTTCCAACTGTATTGACTTATTTTTATAGATAATTAAACGAAAATTTGATTTTTTTCGATTAGTTAATACAATTTTTTAATTTTAAATTTATAAAAGGAAGGAACGGAATTGATTTTTTTTTTTTTTTTTTTTTTTTTTTTTTTTTACATTTCTTTCTCTTAGCCCTCTCCCTCGCCCAAGAGAAATTTCGGACTAAAAGTTAAAACAAAACAATTGGACTTACGCAACAATCAAAAGATAAATACATAAATCAATAGATAAATATATATAAATAAAAAGCGAAAGAGGAGGATAATCTTCCGTGTGAAATAGATGAATTATAGGACTGGTCCTTATAGCGTGTTCCTAAATGCATTTTATCAGGAGACTTAAACGCTGGGCCAGGAAGAAGTAGCTATACGGGCACGCTCTTTGAATCAAGTCCCTAAAATGATGTTACTGCAGGAGTGTAATCACCTGAGGACCTGAGCTAATCCTGATATTTTCCACGCATGCTTGGATTGCTTGGGTTTTTATCTGTACTCTTCGTATACTACGGAGTACGGAGACAAAGATACCCGACCAGGTAATGCAAGTTGCAATGTAAAATACACTATTCAATCAATGTATCAATGTATCGGGTGCTTTGCGAATTGCATACATACAGGTGGCCGAGCATATGCGTCCGTACTATTGCATACCTTATCTTAACACCAGCGGATCCAAGACATTGTCCTTCTCTCTCTCCTCCTATTTGAATGCATATGTTAGAAAAGGATAGAAGGGGGGGGGCAAAAATCACGTGACTGCGCCTAATCTGTCCTTTTCTAACACACGCGTTCTAATGGGAGAAGAGAGAGAAAGATAGATTCCTGAATCCGCCAGTGTATCTTAAGTTTCAGTGGCGACTTGTGCGATGTGACAACAACTGATTATCTCCATTTAAACGCATGTAAAATAAACGATCTTCAGGAGGTGCCCAAGATAACCTTAGAGTTTCCAACGGCGTAATCTTTCACTGCTTTTGTTGATCGATATCTATTTACGCGGGTTCGAATCCTGGCCGAGGTTACAATATTTGACGAGCTCGAATCTAGTCACCTAAGAAAGACATGAATGCAGTGGCGTCGCGTGCCATCTGGCAACAATGCAACTGCTCTATTTAAACTCATTAAATACATCGAATTTTCCTTGTGCACTGCGTGCACTCCCTGAATTCGATATTTTACATGAAATTAAATGGATAGAATAGATTGTTGCCAAATTGCACGAATGCCACTGCATGAATGTCATTTTACCCTGTTTCCTTCAATGTGGCTATATAAGTGGTTGTAGATTCTTTCTCCGATATACAGGAGAATAAAGCCAAAAAATAAAAACAAAAAACAAAACAAAAAATCCATTGACGCTTTCAAAGATTCTTTTGGGAATTATAGACATCCTTGAGGTGCATCATGATTTAAATTAACAATTTTCATAGACGATTAACTCTTTTAACCGTAAAATACCGTTGGACCCTTTCGTTTCCCATAACATCCTAGCGTAGCGATATGGCTACAGCCAGGGTAGTTTTCATTTTTTTTGGGATTTTTAAATTAGGGGGTAATAGATTGGTAACCAGATGTTAAATATTAAATGTCATTTGTCATCATAACCTTTGTTGGGCATTCTAATTCAATTCACCGATGATTCCAGCGGTTGAGAAAAGATTTACACAGTTCAGTTCAGTGTGTGACTGGAATGAATGAAAATACTCGCATCTGTTATCTTTTCTCAACCGGAGGAGTCGTCGATGACCTCAAAAAACTTGCAGATATTCTAATAGCTATAAGTAAACGGTGATTGCACTGATTGATAAAAGATTACAGAACGGAGTATTTTCTTGCAGTATAGTCATACACTGAATTGAACTGTGCAATCTTTTCGCAACCGGTGGAATCATCGTTGAATAGAAAAATGTCATTAACTTTACGCAAAACGGCATATCAGTGGTCCCGCATCTGAGGTATAGACTCAAGGTCCATTTTCGTCGAGGGCATGCATGCATAAAACAAATGGGGCAGTTGCAAGGCTCTAAAGTGTTGTGGTTTTTTTTTTCAGAAAATGATAGTACTTGATGAGCTGAGAACAATAGTGCCTTTGGTTTTTTCCTATGTGTTCCGGTTTTGGAGATACACACCTGTAAAGTTGTAAAAAATCTCGGGCGTAGTAACGTCACTACGCGGAATTCCCATTTAAAACAATGTCTCAAATCCGGAACAAATCTCAAACAAATCTCATCTCCGGAACAATGGGACTTAATTAGAAACCAAAGGCATCTTTGTTCTCAGCTCACACTGAAAAAAAGATTAGTGAAAATAACCATACGGATTTCTGATTTTGGCACCTGCTAAATGTTATGGTAAACTTGACCAGAAGTATGGTACATTTACCGATACTTTGAGTAAATTCGACATGCAATCAGGTAACATCACCTAGTACCTAGTCAAAACATAGTATACTTCTGGTTAACATTACCATACTATCTAGCAGGTACCAAAATCAGATAACCGTATGGTTATTTTCACCGTAGTTTTTTTTCCGTGCATCAACCATTTTCTTTTTCTTTATAAAAAACACAACATTTCTGACCCTTGCAACTGCCCATTGATTGTAAACTGCGATTTTCTAATTAGAAGCTTGACAGTGTCGTCCGGTCTGTTTGGGGTCGGAAACGGTGAAAGATGGTTCGGAGATTTTATGGCCTATGGAATTGGGGGGAGGGGGGAGGGGGGAGGGGGGGAGGGGTTCAGCATCGGAGTGGGCTAATATATAAAAAGAGTCAAGTGCTCATCGATCACTCCGACTTTTGACCCGAATATGTTTAGTGAATCGATTTTAATTGCAATCTTACAAAACTGCCGCGCACCACTACCGCCCCTCTCCCCACCTCCCTCCCTTACCGCGCGCCTCCCAGCGTTACGTAACGGGGCATTTAAAACTCGTGCGCTTTACCAGAAGACGCTTTTGCACTGTTTTTTTTCCCCTCCTTTTTTTTTTTTTTTTTTTCAATCTTTCTCTCTTTGTCTCGCATTTCATCTCTCTTTCTTTTCGAAATATCGCGGCATTGCTGCTGGATTCGCTCGCGCCGCGTAAGTAATTTGGGATGCCGCTGAAAAAGAGAGCATTTATGGGCTTACGGCCGCGACACGGCGCAGCGTCGGAGTCAGCTATTTAAGCGGGTCAACTCGGCAGCTTATTGAGTTTGACCCCTTAAATACACTGATGCCAGAGCTAGACGGGGACTTTAATCTATGCGGTTTTCTCCTATGAACGCGATCCATTACAGCCATTTAAACTATTGTATCTCTATATGGGGCCTATGTAAGAAAGAACTATTTGACACTATTTTTAAGTTACAAAAAAAAGCCCTGCGGAAAATCTTTAAACTGAAAAGAATGGACTCTTGTAAAGCAGTATTTGGTGATCATAAAATTTTAACCGTACCCTCCCTTTTTATTTTACAGATCCTTATTAGAATTTTATTTGAGAAAACATTTGTTGAAAGCTAACTCCCATTTTCACACATACAACACCCGAAATAAAAATGCACTTAGATCTAAAATTTCATCATCAAAATGGGACAAGTTTGATTTACTTATTTACGGTTTCGAATTCTTTTATAAGCTACCTGTAACATTACAAAACGCCAGTTCATTTTTAATTTTTAAAAGAGATTGTAAAAATTATTTAGTACAACGGTGCCTTTATTCCGTCACGAACCGTTAACTTTTATCTCTAGTACCTGATTGTAAGATTAAAAAATATTGACACCATTCTATGTTCATTGTTAGAGTGAATTATGAATAAAGAAATATTATTATTATTATTATTATTAGAGGTGTTAATAGGTGGTTAGCAGAGATTTCGTCCAAATCAAAAATGTCCAATTTTTTTTGGTCCAACTTTCTATTTGGTCCAATGTAAGAATACGTACAAAAATTGTTTGTCCAAATTTAAAAATGTCCGGAGTTCACTTTCGTCCAACAGAAAAATTGTCCAAGAACATGATGTCCAAAAATGAGAAGATGAGCGCTCTACACAAGATTCAAACACGATATTCAACAATAGGATAGTTAAATGACCCCTTTTGATAGAAAAAATTAGATTGTTCATTTCTTCCAATGCGTAATAGTGTGTTCCGTTGATTTGTTGATTTCTACGAATGTTTCAAAATTTTGGATGAAATTGATTAAACCAATTCAAAATGGACTAAATAAAATGTGGGTAAGTTGTACGTTGGACAAAATAGCGCTTTGGACGAAATAATAATGGACAGTTTAAATTGGACTAATTTACATTGGACGATCTTATTTGGACAAAACGTGTATTGGACGAAATCTCTTGGAACCCAATAGGTGGTGGGGGGGGGGGCATATTTAGGACTGGACTATATAAAGTCAATTGGGGCTCTAAAGATAACTCAAGCTATAACTCAAGCAATGTTGCCAAAATTCACTCCTCGAATTTCCATCACATAAGGTCCCTTAAACTCAGAGTAAGTCTCACATTAAAGCAAAATTAGTTATGAATCAAACAAGGACCCTTTACCCCTTGACGCATCACACTCTTTAAAACTGGATCATATAAGGTAACGTTCTCACACATCCCATCGATCAAAAGGATAGTGAAACCTTGAAAGGTCAAAGATGGCAACTCTTTTTTTTTTCATTTCGCGGAGCAAGCCGAAGACAGTCAAAAACAAACGAAGATGCAAATTACTCGGAGGGTCGTGATCGTTAAAACGTTCATCTTATAGTATGCTTGCCGAATCGTGCAATAAATTCATTTTTTTTTATTGACATAAATATGCAATTTGAAGACTTTCCTGAAAAAGCCGGCAACCATGTCCTATATTCAGCTCAATAGATTTGCTGCATTGAAACAAAAGCTAGTGTAAATGCATCCCCGACCTCGGAACAAAAAACGATATTCACGCGAGTGTATATTATATACGCGAGAGCATCGCATACTTCATTTTATTATTTGAGTCAGTGGCATATACCGTGTGAAATCTATGGATGGAAAAATTTCATTTTTTTTTTTCGAGTCAAACCCACGAAAAATATCGAACTATCGATTGAGTGATGAAGACCTTTGAATGGGGCTGTTGGACACTTTTTCTATAAAGGGTGTCTCCACCTGCGACTTTATAAAAGCGCGAATAAACTGATTAAGCCAATGAGCTTCTTTGTTGTCGATACATCGGACTCGACCTATCGACTTCAAGGCAGCTCATTGGCTCAATCAGTTTATTCGCGCTTTTAAATTCGCAGGTGGAGACACCCCTTAAGCGATTTAACAGTCGTTTCTCGTGTAAAAACCTCCAAAAATAACGATGTCAGCACAAGAAACTTCCGAAATCCACTCCTTAACTTAATAAACGCTGTTATTTGCACGAGCGTAATGGTGGCTGAGTGGAGTAATAATGGGAGATTCCTATATCTGAATTTTGTCACACTCTCTATGCTGACAAGGACGATTCACAGAGTAATTAGTCACCAGAGTTGTGATCTCTACACCCAATGAATGGTACCGTGACAGCTAGTGATTCCGTTGTCAAATGAAAGTCGTCTCTTATTGGTCACTTCTTGATGGAGTTACAGTATTGTCAGATGGAAATCTCCCATTATTACTGCCCTATATGCCACCATAACGCTCGCGCAAATAGAAGCATTTATTCAGTTTAGGTGTGGATTTCCGAAGTTTTTAGGGCTGCCTTTGTTATTGTTGGAGTGTTTTACATAAGCATCAATAGATATTGCAAATATTTCTAATGAATTCCCGACATTTTTTCTAAAAAATCTAGTTTTTAACATAAAAAGAAAAAAGAAGAAAAAAAATATCAAAATCAAAATGTTCATAAAAAACTTTTTTCGGTGTATTTTTTTTTTTTTTTTTTTTTTTTTTTTTTTTTGCATAATTTTGACAAGATTACACATATTTCCAAAATGTTGCCAAAGTATTGTTTCATATCTATCTGGGTGGTAGCGTTGTTTATCGGTATCGCGAGTTATCATAGATATTTGTTTTAAATTCTGGATGAATATTTTTTTCAAAAAAATCTAGTTTTTAACATTAAGAAAAAAAAAAAAAAAAAATGTTCATAAAAAACTTTTTTCGATGTTTTTTTTTTTTTTTTTTTTTTTTTTTTTTTTTTTTTTTTTTTTTTTTTTGCATAATTTTGACAAGATTACACATATTTCCAAAATGTTGCCAAAGTATTGTTTCATATCTATCTGGGTGGTAGCGTTGTTTATCGGTATCGCGAGTTATCATAGATATATGTTTTAAATTCTGGATGAATATTTTTTTCAAAAAAATCTAGTTTTTAACATTAAGGGGAAAAAAAAAAAAAAAAAAAAAAAATGTTCATAAAAAACTTTTTTCGATGGTTTTTTTTTTTTTTTTTTTTTTTTTTTTTTTTTTTTTTGCATAATTTTGACAAGATTACACATATTTCCAAAATGTTGCCGAAGTATTGTTTCATATCCATCTGGGTGGTAGCGTCGTTTATACCGAGTCGAGTTATCATAAATATATTTTAAAAGCTGGATGAAGATTTATTTATCCTACAGAGTGAATAGATTCGGCTGATCCAGTCGATCCTCCATGGGCGAAGTAGTCAATTAGTACGATTTAGAGATAATATTTAGTTACCTACAATTTGCCAAGGCCTTGACAGCGCGGCGCTTAAATCTTAAAACTTTTGCAAACTCAACGATTAAAAGTATCCATGACGTTATTGAGGTGAATCTCACCGCCTCTGACGTATGCTGCGGTTTTATTTTTTTTATTTTTTATTTTACTGTTTTGGATTGGCGAACCATCCTTGCTAAATATAACCGAAACTAGAAGGTGTCCCAATATCGCCGGATTTGACGAAAAAGTTTGCACCGCACGCCTCTAAGAATTTATAACGATAGGTATGCATCAGTGGCGAGGCGGGAAATTTGGCAACAATGTAGTTTCTCCATTTAAATTCACCAAAAAGGTCGAACGCTTCAGTCATCGGCGATGCCCAGGCATTTCGACCTTTCTAATGTGTTTAAATGGGGAAACAGGAACGTTGCCAAATCGCACAATGGTCTGCGATCGCCAAAAAGTGGCCAGAAATCAGAGAGTTAATTACTCATAAATTCATCATTTATAAACTTTCAATACCAATTTTAATCACAGATACCACGTTAATCAAGTCATTTAAACGCTGAAATGAAACTGGAAAGTTTTAATTTCGAGCGTAAAAGGTCGAAAACGATTAATTTTGATGACTTTTTTTCTTTTATTTTGGCCAATTTTTTTCGATTTCAGACTATAGTGCGATGAGAAGAATCTATACGCGTTTATATTTACAAACTTTTTATGAAAATCTGGCAACACGTCAGGCTCAAGCGTATTGATTTCGGCTGGTAGACATCGCATTTATTACATGTATGAGAAACAGATACGGATAATAAAATTAAACATAACCGTAGTGGAACGGCGTCGCGAGCAATCTGGCAACGTTGTAAATAGTCCATCAAAACCCATGAAAAAGATCGAAACATTGAGTCAAGGGGGTGCCGTGGGAGGGGCATGTGGGTACCCTTGCCCCGGGTGGCACTCTCCAAGGGCGTCAAATTTAGGGTGACAAAAAAAAACCAAAAAACAAAAAAAAAACAAAAAACAAACAAAAAAAAAAAAGTTATCAAATTTCAAAATGAATCACAAAGGGCAGCAAAATCAGTGTGTAACAAGCTTGGCCCCTCAATCGATTCCGCTTGACAAATGGAGTCGATCGCCCTCAATGGTATTCATATCTTTTGCAACTAGGGCCGTTTCACTCCTGGCATCTCATGACTTGTTAACATGGGCAAAAAGGTGATGTCACAGAAACCCCCTGAGTGATCCCTCTATCGATTCAGGTTACCAAATTTCAAGCCTCGTCACTGATTGCATACATATATATTTGAGGCATCGATATATCGCAATCCATATGCCACCACTGGAAGCAGTTTAGTTTATTCAGTGAGCATCAGGCATCAGGTGTCCATTGCGAGAGATTGAACTCAAGTACTGTGATTGGGCTGAGTAGGCGGGGTCATGTGTTACAGGTGTTGCGTTCATCAGAATGAAGGCTCTCAACGATGTTTAACTTGGCGATATTGCAATCATGTCTATAGACTAGAGATAGTCGCGGTGATCTTTGGTAAGAATTGACAGTCGTGGATTGTTCGGGTTTGGTAGTTAGCCAGTTGTGCCGCATTATTGCAATCACTAAAGTTTCGTCGGTGGAAAAAGGCACCGTTCGAAATTATACGTATCAACAGCGTTTTAACCACTTGTTGTTACCGCAACTTAGAGGTGATTAAGGCGTCGAGATGGCATCACAGTGTTGCCACTTGGTATTACAATTTATGTTTTCCTGTTGAAGAAAATTTGAAATTTGTATTAGCCAACTAAAAATAATATATAGTCACCCATCGAATATCAAAACATTTTTGTGAGGGGAAAAGGAAGTGGAGAGGACTTTGAAACAAAATTAAGAAAAGAGAAAAAAATCAGTCGATTGAATAGTATTGTGTGCACATTGATCGAAATTATATAAAGAGACTCTCCTGATTTTCCCGAAAGTATAGTTAAAAATTTGGTTCAATAAAAACGGCTGAAAAGGTTTGAATATCGTTGTTATCATTAGTGTCGTTTGTACCTATAAACGCAGCCAGTTTCATTGGAATATCGTTGTTATCTGAATGTCTGTGTAGGTACCTATAAACAAAGCAAGTTTCACTGGAATATCGTTGTTATCATTAATTAATGTCATTTACACCTATGAATGCAGCCGCAGTTTTACTGGAATATTGTTATCATTAATGCCGTTTGTACCTATAAACGCAATCAGTTTCATTCGAATGTCGTTGTTATCATTAATGTCGTTTACAGCTATGAACGCAGCCAGTTTCAATGGAATATCGTTGTTATCATTAATGTCGTTTGAACCTATATACGCAGCTAGTTTCATTGGAATATCGTTGTTATCATTAATGTCGTTCGCACCCATAAACGCAGCTAGTTGCATTGGAATATCGTTGTTATCATTAATGTCGTTTGTACCTTTAAACGCAGCCGTAGTTTCATCGGGAATATCGTTGTTATCATTAATGTTGTTTGTACCTTTAAACGCAGCTAGTTTTATTGGAATATCGTTGTTATCATTAATGCCATTTGCACCTATAAACATAGTCAGTTTCATTGGAATATCGTTGTTATCATTAATGTCTTTTGAACCTATGAACGCAGCCAGTTTCATTGGAATATTGCCGTTGTTATCAATGTGCCTTTACACCTATAAACGTAGACAGTCTCACAGGAATACAGTGGTTATCATTAAAGTCGTTAGTAAACTCAAAAAAAATCGAATATTTACCACCTATGTCAGAGAAATGGATCATTATAGTTGAAAGGTTAGGTTAGGTTAGGTTAGGAAGTACGATATCACACCGTTGACATTAAAAGAAAGCGAGAAATATGTAAATAGATAAATAAATAAATAATGATTATTAATTCTTGTTCATTGTATTGTTTTCTGGCCCTAGAGGATTTGCTGTCAAATATTGAAGAATAATGTTTTTTAATTGTTGAGGCCTTAGTTCAAAAGGACTTGGTGCTTTGATGAAATCGGTGCTTCCGTTGCACATCTTCATTAATTTTGCCTATCTTGCATCAACCACAAGGAGCACCAGAGTCGTCTTACGATAACGTTGAACAAACATAACGACAACTGCTCAGTTCAGCAGACGTTTTTTACGTGACACTCAACGCAGCGACATTGCAGGCGATCTTTTGCGAGTCGTTGAAATCTCGAGTCATTTCTGGACGTGTCGTGTCACATGTCACATCTACTATTGTGACACTGATTCATAGTCTTATGTAAAACTAGAAAAAGGTTAAAGCTCATGTCAAAGTCACAGTCACAAGCAAAAATAATAATAAGTTGATAAGATAATGTCATAATTATTTTATGAAATTTTCTTTGTTGCGAACTTTTCCTTGCTTGACATTTACGCGAAATGGTGCAAAAACGAACGACAAAAATTACTGGACTCCGTTAAAAAGCTCATAGCGTAATCCTTAAAACTCATTTTTTCTTTATTTAACCCATAACATCCTGAATTATTTCCTTTTTTTTCAACCATTTTCAAAATAACCATTAATAAAGCAACCCCCAAACCTTTAAAAAAAAAAGTAATAATTTTAGAATGCCCAAAAAATGGCTGATGCCAAATGACATTTAATCTATAACATCTGATTGCCAATATATTACCCCCTAGTTTAAAGACCCCCAAAAAATGAAAACTACCCTCTAGCTGTAGCCATACATGGCTACGCTAGGATGTTATGGGTTAAGTAGCCATCCATGTAAAAAGCTGCACTATAATTTTACATTCTGTATAATATCGGAGATGATTATACAGTTCATTGCATACTTATTTGACGTCATTGTTGCTTGCCAAGAATTTCTCCCGTTTCAAAGAAATGATTAAACTTTGAAATGATTTAAGAGTAGATTAGTTCCAATCGTATGGACGCCACGTCCCACTGCTCAAAAAGTCAACAGTTTTTGGCTAAAACTTGAAAAACTTACACTAATAATAGCACACATTTGAGGAACGTCAGCAACTACGAGCATACTGCAGGAAGATGCCCTAAAAGTTTCAAGCTGAAACACTCAAAAGTATAGGTAAATCCGGAATGAATTACCAAAATTTGGCTCACCAAAGAATGGAGCTGTTGCAAACTTTTGCTACAGGCTAATTAATAGTTGATTATGGGGTAATACCCTGTAAAAATAACGATTAGCGCACTAAAAAATCACGACATCCACTCCTAAACTCACAAAATGCTTTTAAACGCGAGACCGTAATGGCGGCCGGGGCCGCGGTTTGCATTGGGTTTCACTATCTTCAATCAGCGCCATCTACAGGAGGTAGTCTCGCAACACCACGCAAGAAGAAGAAGAAGCACACAATTGCCATAAGAAAACCAAGGCCTCGGCCGCCATTTCGGTCTCGCGTTTAAAAGCATTTTGTGAGTTTAGGAGTGGATTTTGTGATTTTTTAGTGCGCTAATCGTTATTTTTACAGGGTATTACCCCCTAATCAACTATTAATAAGCCTGTAGCAAAAGTTTGCAACAGCTCCATTGATTATTTTACATAGGTTTAAAGAAATATTACTGAAAAAGGAACTAGAGTCTCTATATACTATGAGAAATGCCCCACGTCTCTCAGAATGAAGAAGAAGAAGCGGATCGATGGAGCCCCCAAGAGGCAAATTGCAAATGGCGGATGGCCATTTGCCTCTGCGCTGTTGCCGCAATTTCGCTATCTCTTACAGGTTAGGTTCTGATTCTCGAGAATAACGGTCATTATTGAAAAAGATAATGTTCTCCAGAATAACATTCAAGCAGCGAAAAAATTCACAAAAATTACCGCGGTCACTGTTTTTCTTCAAATGTGCAATGAAAGCGAATTAACGAAAAGTAAACAAACCCTCCGCCATTTGCATTTGCCTCTTGGCAGCCTAAATCTGAGAGCCAATCAGAAATGGATCCAGCAATGGCGCAACTCTCATAGTGTATAGGGAATCTAAAAGGAACCAGCGACGCGACGACTTGAACAATAAATTAAACAGGAACGGGTAAAATTCTGGAATTCAACCAGCATTCCAGCATTGAATTCCAGCATTGAATTCCAGCATTTTACCCGTTCTTATTTTATTTATTGTTCATAAAGATTTAAATGGAGGTAATTCATTATTGTCATATTAGACGAGCTACCATCACCTTTGGACTTATGTCATACTACTTGCACTGAAAAAAAAAACAGATCTGTGAAATCAGTCAAACGAAACAAAGGTTAATTTTACCAGCCATTTTTGGTAACAAACAGCTAATTTTATATTTTAGATTGTAAATTTTGCTTAAGTTTTATTAATTTTACAATTTGAATCATAAATCTTACCATTCGGATTGTAAATTTAACAATCCGAAGCATTGTAATTTTTGCAAGTCGTATAGCTGTCACGCCAAGACAGCCATGTAATATGCAAAAGTCACAATGATTTGGATTGTAGAATGTACTATTTAGATTGAAAAATTTGCAATCCACATAGAAAAGTTACTTAAACCTAAGCAAAATTTACAATTCAAATCGTAAAATTAACCACAAGTTTAGTAGAATTCACTAAAAATAACAAGTAAAATTAGCCTGTGCTTCATTTTACTGATTTTACAAAACTTAATTGCTTTTTCAGTAATTTCATTTTTTTCAGTGTGTGTATACTTTCGATATAAACGCCATAAATATAGTCTAAAATGGGACCCACCACATTTTATATACTCTTAAAGCGTGAAACTGTTTTTGTTTCCAATAAAATTTGGTTTTACAGCGTGTGTTATTTTTCTGCAATAAACGATTAATACGCGAGAGTTTCGAGCCGCGTTTTATACGAAGAAAGGATGAAATGTCGAACGTGTTGTTTGCTCGAGCATCAGAATAACATCTCAATAAAGAGATCGGAAAGCCCGAAGGATCATCGGTTGATTACACCAAGCACCGTGCGGGCGGGGGTCGGGTCATCTTTTTTTTTTTATTTTTTTTTTTTTTTTTTTTTTTACCGTGCTTCGTGGTGGGTGTTGAAAGTTCAATATTCACAATTTCACGATCGCACCCATATACGAGTATACCTATATACATGTATATACATGTATATACATGCGCATGTTTGCATGAGCTCACATTTCCTCAGACCGAAACAACTCAATTCGTCGCGTTAAAGATAAGTATTCGCATTATTCACATTCACTCCTTTTCCCGCGATTCTAACTTTTAGTACCATACGCTGAAAGGGGGTGTTGCCAATTCTCCTAAAGTTTATGAACCTACTTACCTACATTCCAGTGGCTTAGCGTGCAAAGTGGCAATGTTGTACTGTGTCCATTTAAACCCACGTAAAAAGTCGAAAGCGAAGGTGCTCACCGAACACCCAATAGCTCGATCTTTTTCATGGCTTTGAATGGGCAAACTGCAGCGTTGCCGAATTGCACGCTACACCACTGCAACATTCTCGGATACTCAACAAACCAGTGGCGTCGAATGCAAACTGACAACGCAGCTCTTTGTCCATTTAAACGAGTGTAAAAGGTCGAATCATTGGAGGTGCACGGCGAACTCCCTCGAATCGATGTTTTACCAGGGTTTAAATGGACCAATTGCAGCGTTTACTGTCAGATTGTACTTGATGACGCTTCTGCCAACAATTTTAAAGAGACTTTTATGACATCATGAGTTTTGAAGGTTCTTAGTGTGCCAGTCGGGTGTTTACAGTTGAAAATCATGGATGAAATATTCTCCATATTGCTGTGAGTAAAATGTTGAAAAATATGTTTTGAATGTGCTCGCGCGGTTAAATATCACGTTATTAGTTTGCAAATGTCAATCGGTAATCCAGGAGTTGGATGCAAAGACGGTACCAACAATCTGACGAATCCAATTCAAACTAGGAATCAGTAACGAAGCGTGAAATTTGACAACAATGTATTTTCTCCATTTAAATTCACCAAAAGACTCGAATACTTCAGTCATCGGCGATTACCAGGCATTTCGACCTTTTTAATGTGCTTAAATGGGGGAAAAAAGGAATGTTGCCAAATGGCACGCCTCGCCACTGCTAGAAATGGATGGAACGACTTAACCCTTGTGAGCCTAAGGTATTTCGGTAACACAAAGGACTAAGGGGGGGGGGTATTTTTGTACCCCAAGGATATTTTCATGCAGCACAGTCAGTATCAATAATTTTGAAACTTTAATGGATGGATTATGTACTTAGTACCCTAAGAGAGTAATTTATGTGAAATTTGAGTAAATTTTTGCTATGTTGCCAAATTTACACCTACTTTTAAAAAAATGTCAAAATAAAAAAATGGAAAAAATGAAATGAGGTACCATATTATTTTTCCATTTTTGATAAATTTCCAATTTTTTTTCAATGATCTGACTTAATATTCTTAATCTACATAAAATTTCCGTAAAATTCACTGTAATAGATGGTTCCAAACTTAAAACTGGCAGGACGAAGGGGGGTATATTTGCACCCCAACACTTTAAATTTCTATAATATCGACAAAAATTCATAAAAATTAATGACATTTGGTAGACGTGTTCTAAGTATCCTAACTAAAAATGTCATGAAGTCCCAAAAAATGTTGAGCAGTTTTGACAAAATGGCGTCAAAAAAACTGGCCTGGGGTACAAATGTACCCCCCCTTAGGCTCACAAGGGTTAAAGTGTACACAGCAGCGGCCAGACGCGCAATTTGGCAACATTGTACTGTGTCCATTCAAACCCAAGTGAAAGATCGAATGCGAACACGGAAAAAAACTATGGTGAAAACAACCATACGGATACCTGATTTTGGCACCTGCTACATGTTATGGTAATGTTAACCAGGAGTATACTATGTTTTGACTAGGTACTAGGTGATGTTACCTGATTGCATGTCCAATTTACTCAAAGTATCGGCAAATGTACCATACTTCTGGTCAAGTTTACCATAACATCTAGCAGGTGCCAAAATCAGGTATCCGTATGGTTATTTTCACTAATCTTTTTTTTCCGTGAAGGTGCTCACCGAACATTCAATAGTTCGATATTTTTCGTGAGTTTAAATGGGCGAACTGCAACGTTGCCAAATTGCATGCTACGGTATACAGGTATACATATAGGGTGACTATAAAAGAAGTCCGCACTCAAGAGTCATAGGGTGGTTGCCTCTCTCGACCATTTGCTACAATAATCGATTGATCGAGTATTAGATAAGAGACAATGATGACGAAATTGTAGCTGAAGATCACTGTCTCGTTTAAATTTCACGCCATGGTTCTATACAAAGGCCGGATCAAATTAATTTTTTCGTCAAACCGTTCATTTTCTCCAATAATGCCATAACTAAACACATGCCGCCAGCCGCGTTTTAGTTGAAGATCAAATTGTTTGTTCTCCCGCCTCTTCCTCAAATTCTCTTGGATTCTTTTGTTCTTACTATGGAGTGCGTGTCCTCTCTAAGGCTGTTGCACACTTTTGCTATAAGAGATTTAATAGTCGACTATGGTGTGAAAACCTCCGAATATAACGATGACAGCACTAGAAACTTCCAAAATCCACTCCTAAACTCAATAAAAGCTTTTATTTGCACGAGCGTAATGGTGGCTGAGGGCAGAAATAATATGGGAGATTCCCATCAAACAATACTTACGAAACAAAACATAAATCATGGCCAAAAATTTAAAAAATGATGAAAAACCCTTATAGTTGGTCAGACTCTAAAGTTTGGGGTGTCCGGAAGTTTCGGCGCGGGGAGATCTCGGCGCACGGAAATCTCGGCGCCTGATTTTTTTTCAAGTGGCAAAGTTAAGTAACGTCGAGTGTATGTAGTTAGTACTTGGATTGTTTATGGAGAGACAGTTTTTTTCAAGCTGTAAAGTTAAGTAACGTCAAGCATAGTTAGTACTTGGATCGATTATGGGGAGACCGTTTTTTTTCTTCAGTAAAATCATAATATTTTCAACTTTTCCTTCACACTTATCCAGGCTTGGGAGTGGCCAAGAGTTTTTTTTTATGGGACCCCCCCCCCCCTAAAGAACACGCTTGGGCGTGTTTAAAAAGTTTTTGTGAGGGGTGTAGATGGCCCTTTGTCAATTTTTTGAAAATGTGCTGAAAGAGAATGAATAAATAAATAAATATGTGGCATATAAATAGGTATTGCGGGTGTAAACTGCCCTTGTCAAATAAATTAGAGAAAATTTAATATTGCAAGTTGTGAGCAATTCCTCGAAGAAGATTCCTCATTTTGAAGGAAAAGTTTAAAACATTATGAATTTTCTGAAGAAAAATAACGGTCCTTAATCGATCCAAGTACTAACTACGCTCGACGTTACTTAACTTTACAGCTTGAAAAAAAACGGTCTCCCCGTAATCGATCCAAGTACTAACTACACTCGACGTTACTTACCTTTACCGCTTGAAAAAACATCAGGCGCCGAGATTTCCGTGCGCCGAAATCTCCCCGCGCCGAAATTTCCCCGCGCCGAAATTTTTGCGCCGAGATTTCCGGCGCCGAAATTTCCGCGCCGAAACTTCCTAGATTCAAAGTTTGGAGATACAAGAAAGCAAAAGTGGATTTAGGGGTGGATTTCAGAAATTCATAGCGCTGCCATCGGTATTTTTGGAGGTTTTTACAGCCAGTGGCGAAGCGTGCAATCTAGCCACGCTGCATTTGGCTCATTGAAAACCATGAAAAATATCGAACTATCTAGGATTCGCCGATGACCATCCGATTCGACCTTTTCTATGGGTTCAAATGGATAAAATGCCATGTTGCCGGATAGCACATTGCAACTGTTTGCACCATAATCGACTATTGAATTGCTTATAGCAAAAGTACGGAACAGCCCCATTTAGCGGGGTGGCAGCTGAAAAAATACATTACTTAGGTACAGAATACCTATCTAATACAATTGAAAACAAACATAAACAATACAATTCTAGGAAATTTTCCACCCCCAAATGGAACTATCCTCTCCCAAAAGTTTGCTGTGGATCCACATCTGCGCAAAAAACGAAGGTTACTGTTTGTGAGCGACGACCAGTCCATACATATATGCATTTCTAGTACCCACTGGCGCAACCAGGATCTCTTCCATCTCTCTCATTTCCCATTTGAATGTATAAGTGGGAAAAGGACAGAAAGAGGGGGTTTTATCCCCTTGTCCATCCTTGTCTAACATTCGTTTTTCAATGGAGAAAAGAGAGAGATGAAGAGACTCTCGGTGCGGTACTGCTCGTACCCATATACCAGATCTTATAAATATGGGGGTCGTACAGCTAATTTTTTCTTTAACATTTCGACGTACCTGATTTTTTTTCTTTTTTCTTTTTTTCTTTTTTCTTTTTTTCTTAACACTGACCCAGAACTTGCTCAATCATCAGCTAATTCTCAAAGAGATACAATTCCCATGGCAGCAACAAAGCACGCGTGCGCGCACATTCACACATTAACCGTTCAAGTTACAACAACGTTGTCGGACCGCACTGAAAAAACGCACGGATCTATAGTTCAATTAGATTTTTCCTAAATTTCAGAAACAGTATATGCAACGAGCTATCTAGTGATGAGGAGGCTTTGTAGGGTGTAATTTTGAAACTTCACGGAGGGAGTCATGATGGAAACTTCTTATATGTACGTTTTTTTTTTTTTTTACACAGGCTCGGTTTGTTTGCCTCATATTTTTTAACCTTTAAATTTTTAAATAAAAATTATGACGAATACGCTTGAAATTGGTTTTAAACGAAAGTGCTAGTGTTTGAGAGCGGCTATCTGGACATACAGAAATGGATGTAACTGTTTCTTCTGGAAGGATTTGCACGCGATAAAGAAACTGATGACGCATGGTGGAAACAAGCTAAATTTTCTCACCTGGATAGAGTTAGTTGTATTAAAATTCTGTGTCCAGATAGCCCTCTGAAACACTTGCACTTTCGTTTAAAACCAATTTACTCTGGATTAATGGGGCTCTTGCGAACTTTTGCTACACGGGATTGAAGAGTTGTTTCTGGCATAAAAACCTGTGAAAATGAAGATGAGTACACTAAAAAATCACAAAATTCACTCTCAGAATCGAGCTTATTAATGGCGGTTCGACGCAGGTATCATGGGAGATTCCTATCTGAATTGAGACATACCTCTGTGTTTCCAAAGAGAAAGTGGCATATTAGATAGGAATCTTCCATGATACCTGCATCGAACCGCCATTACGATCGTGTCATTTAAGTAGTTATGTAGGTTTATTACTGAATTTTAAACTTTTTCAGTGTGATTTTCGTGATTTTGCTGGTTTTTACATCACAATGAACTATTCATTTGCTCACAGCAAAAGTTTGCAAGAGCCCCATTGTAACAGAACTTACCTTCGCGCAAGGAAAACTGTCACAAGTACGCGTGTTTCCTTGTTTTTAAAGAAGTGATTTCTTTCAGTGCTGGATCGAATATATTTACCCAATGAAATCTAGCAACGCTGCGTAGACCGTAGACAGCTAGACTAAAAGATAACACGCACTTATGTCTAAAATAGTATTATTTACAGAGGAATAAATAAGCTTCGCGTTGACGCAAAATGGAGAATGGTGCGATTACAGTCACATGAAAGTCAACATCAGATTATACGGTGAAAACAAAAAATTCGCCTACTCCCCCATTTAAACCAGTGTGAGTGTGAAATGAACGGATTATATTCTGTTCCTTTGATTCCCATTCACGACACACAGCTGGCACTCTGCACTCGACTGATGACGTACTGTACGGGTGACGAAGTTTTCGTCATTTAGGTGCTTTTTGCGGGCACGAGCGAATAAGGCAATTAAAACGGAGCATTCAATTAGTCGTTGAATGAGTTTCTGAGTTAATAAAAGTAAACAATTGGTGAGTTTCTGAGTTATGAGAGTATTTTGAGATCGCGAAATATTTTTGTCGCTGATTTTCTTCGTGACTGTATGCCCTGCTAATTACGGCCTTTAGGTGGTGAAGTCCGAACGCAGACGCAAATGCTTGTGGGAACTAGAGAGATCACAGTATACTTATCTTACGCAGTAGCGAAACTCAATGTTAGAAAAATGGCAAGTGCCCCCTGGTGGTCGGTGGATAACACTAACATCTTCCATTTGATTTGTATTAGACGCGACGGTGGCGCCCGCCCTCAAGTAGTGGGTGGCTAACTACTCACTCAATTTTCCCATTTGATTACATTGAAAAACGGCATTCGCCAAAGCGCTCCTATAGATTTTCGCTTCTGTATAGGATGAGTATACTGTGCTAGAGAGTTAAGACAAAAAGGTAGTCATTTTCTGATTGGTTATGAGTTTTAGGCTCTATTTTAGGCGCAGCCATCCCTAGTAAAAGTTTTTCATTGGCGGCCAATGCCGTGTGGTCCAATTACACATTAATTCATTGGCGGCCAGTGAAATCACTGGTCGCCAATGCATATTTCATTGGTTGCCAATGAAAAAATTCCATTGGCCGCCAAGGCAAATTCATTGGCAACCAATGAAATATGCATTGGTGACCAGTGATTTCACTGGCCGCCAATGAATTCATGGATAATTGGACCACATGGCATTGGCCGCCAATGAAAAACTTTTACTATAGGGATTGAATGCGTTCTTGCACATTATTTTACATACATCTATTTACAAACCGAAGGAGTCCAACAGTACTTTACGGATAAAAGAGTTGATTCTCAATGAACTTGTTAATTTTAATCATGATGCTCCTAAAGAAAGGTAAACAGCCCAGTAGCCAACACGCCCTAAGATTAGCACCAGTACCCGACACTTATTTTTCACAATGTGAAAACTATTAGTTTAGTGGCAATTTTGGTATTTTGCGTATTTTTCTTCGAATGTTTCACATTTGAGGTCTCAGGAAAAAACCACTCAAAACACCAGTATTTAGTCACCTTTTAGTCATACCCTTAAAGTCGTAGGAATACTTATCTGCCTACTTGATTTGAATGAGAGCGCGATATTAAGTTGACTCATACCCTCGAGTGATCACGTGGATAACATACTTCATCCAGCTGCTTGTTTTTGCGTGTATTTTCGTGAATTTCGAATTTTCAAAGCTAAGATTTTCAGTAGCTGCCCTTCTTGGATGGGACAAGAGGTTTCCGAAGTTTTTTTTATTTTTTTTCTTTCAAAACCTGGAAGTTACTGAACTTCAAAGTGTCTGGATGACGAGTGTCATCCACGCGAACACATAAAAAAACTTTTTTTTTTCAAGTTTCAAAAATTCTGAAATTTGAACTTGAATATACATCTGACGAGAAAAACAAATCAGAAAAGTATATTTCTTTGAAATGATCATTAAACATTTTGAGCCTAAAATATGTATTTTCAAAAGTGGCGAAATCTGAATTTTCCATTTTTTAGTTTTTCGCCGTTTGCAAAAAAAAATGGGTCGGAATTTTTGAAATTTCCGTCATTCAAGTTACTGAGGAGGGTTTCCCTATCGATTGATTATACATACATATATGCATTTTTAGGCTTAAATTGGCAGACTAACAGTCATTTTTAAAAGTGGATGACGTGTGTCGCATCAACGCGACCTTTCGTGTCACTAATGCGAGCGCGACCAATTGAGGGTTAACGTTACGGACTAAAAAAGTTAACCCTTACCTGTAGATGAGCCCAGATCTGGAACAATTACTTTGAAGCCTGACCTAAAAGTAGGGGACTTGAGTTGTACTGTCGCTGCATGGTGGGTCACATGTGGAACAGATACTAAACGAGTAAGAATTGTCGATTTTGTCCTAGAGCGCGTAGCACAGGATAGAGAACGTGCAGAGTGGTTGAAAATAGCTCACTGAAAATCTGATAGAGATCTTCCGATTTTCATTGTTATTTTTGGGAGTAACGCAGGGGTACAATATGCAAAAAAAAACAACTATTGAAACTTATTAACTTATTTTTTACTACTTTAATTTTTTTTTTTTTTTTTTTGCCTGAAAACTTTATTTTCAGTTGCATGGATTCCTAAATGTGGGTAAGGCCATATTTGGAACAATTAATATTCAGGCTCTTTACCATTGAAATATAATGGAAAGAATTTTTTCACTATTTTTCCCAGTCTCAAGGATCAAAATTGTACTGAAAAAAAAAAAAAAAAATATTTTATTGAAAAAAAAAATCATGCAGTAAAGGGTTAATGCTTCCATGAAGGTATGTGAAAATCAATGTTTGAAGGTATTAACCCTCTTTTTTCTTTCTTTGCTTTCAGATCTCAATAGTTAGAAAATGAAGGAAATTACGACAATTTTATGTAAGTACCGATGTTTCAATTTGTATTCTCAGTCCAGTAATAAGCTAATTTGATTTTTAGTGTCGGGTGTAGATTTTCACCCGAACCAACGGTTGTGCATTTTATTATCTCACCTGAACTGTTTTTATGCAACGGTTGATGACACCGATGATACACTGTCCCCGAACCTCGGAATGTGTACCAGTGGCGGCTCGCCAGGTGAGGCAAGTGAGGCGACAGGGAGCCATCGCCTCACATGTTTTGAAGTTGGAGAAAGAAAAAAAATTAAAAAACACATATAAATATATGACTATTGACATATATTTATATGTGTTTTTAACACATATAAATATTGAATAACATATAAATATTGAAATGGTTATTATTCCATCGCCCTTTTTTTCAATAGTTCATAAAGTATGAATGGAACTTAAAATTTTCAAAAAAGTTTATGTAAAGAGCATTTCAAAAAAAATCCTGTGCACCTCTCATTTTCGTCGCCTCACCTCCACGAGCCGCCAGTGATGTGTACCCGTCCCAAGAGGTGGTAGGGGGGGGGGGGGGGGAAGTAAATCAACGGAGAGAGACAAGAATAAACAACTCTCTTGATTGGCTAGAAGTGATTTTATTGACTTTGGCGTTTGGTGTCCCCCGAAAAGTTCTCAACCTCGAATCTTCACCCAACACTGCAAATAAAATTCGCTTAATATCAATAAATATAAAAAAGAAGATGTTTTAAAAAAGGGCTGGAAAGACCACCTGGCAAATTAACATACAACGAAAAATGCGATTAATAGTGAGACGAGAAGCACTCTGCAGGCCAGTCATTTAATGTTTCCTCAAATCATTCAAACCTATGTAACATGGGCAAAAAGGCGATGTCTCCAAAACCCAGCTTGTGACCCCTCTATCGATTCAGCTTGGCAAATGGAGTCGATCGCTCTCAAGGGTTTTCATATTTTTTGAAACTGGGGCCTGTGTAACATATGGCTTTGCAACATGGGCAAAACGGTGATGTCTCAAAAACCCAGCTTGTGACCCCTCTATCAATTCAGCTTGGAAAAAGAAGTCGATCGCTCTCAAGGGTTTTCATATCTTTTGAAACTGGGGCCTATGCAACATGGGCAAAAAGGTGATGTCACCGAAACCCAGCTTGTGACCCCTCAATCAAATCAGCTTGGAAAATGGAATCGATCGCCCTCAAGGGTTTTCATATCTTTTGAAACTGGGGCCTATGCAACATGGGCAAAAAGGTGATGTCTCCAAAACCAAGCTTGTGACACCTCTATCGATTCAGCTTGGAAAGTGGAATCAATCGCCCTCAAGGGTTTTCATATTTTTTGAAACTGGGGCCTGTGTAACATATGGCTTTGCAACATGGGCAAAACGGTGATGTCTCAAAAACCCAGCTTGTGACCCTTCTATCAATTCAGCTTGGAAAAAGAAGTCGATCGCTCTCAAGGGTTTTCATATCTTTTGAAACCGGGGCCGCTTCACTAACTCATGGCTATGTTACATGGGGAAAAATGTGATGTCACCAAAACCCAGTTTGTGACCCCTCTATCGATTCAGCGTTGCAAATAGAGTCAATCTCTCTCAAAGGTAGGGGCATGCCGTGGTGGGTGGGGGTCAAGTGGGTACCCTTGTTACGAGCACCGCTCTCCGTGGGCGGCAAAATCGGGGTATATCAACAAAAAAACAAAACAAAAAACAAAAAACAAAAAAGATGAATTTCTAATTTAAATTTTTGAGGGGTAGCAAGATTGTATTCTTGCCCCACCTCCCTGGAAATCACGGCACGTCCCTGGTTCAAACCGCATCCTTTTATCTTAATTAGCAAAAAAGTTAAGGTAGTGAGGGGGGGGGGGGGGGGTTGGGCGTTCTGTTTGAAAAACCCTGTAGATTGGGAGTATACTCAATTACATGATTACTGCGAGCAATCGGGAACGGTCAATGTACTTACAAACCTTTAGATGGTAATGAAACGTAGGCTTCACACATTTTAAATAAACTTTGTGTTCATTTTAAGTGTGTCATTCTTCTGCAACTAAAATGATGATTTACTTGTAAAAAAATCAGCCCTGATTGCCCTCCACAGCCATTCTCATCCGAGCGTATGACGTCCGTTACGCTTTTTATTTTCCCTGTGGCTTCTTTATTAGTTGAGTTCAATACTTCATATTTTCAGGAATGAAATTTTCCATTGCTTTATTCTTTTATCCAACGAATAATTTTACTAATTTTTGGAGGTTCGTTTTCACCCACTTTTTTAACTTTAAAATGTGTAACGGACGCCACGCTCAGATGAGAATGGCTGTCCATCCTCCTCAGCTGTCAGCTGATTAAAATCACCCTCCCCAAAAACGACGATTATTACGATAAACTCAGTAATAGTGTAATCGATCCCCACCCCCCATTTGCCCAGCTTTCGTCAATGGCTGTAGAGTTTTCTCTATAGAGACTTTTAAGTAGACACCAAATATCTACGAGAAGAACCGTGAGGACGAAATATTATTTACCTCCAGATCATTCACAAAAATAACTTCATTTTTTTTATCCCAATTAATTGTGTGCAACGATTGGATTTAAATCAGAAGCGGCTCGTGCAATGTGGCAACAGTGTAATCCCTCCATTCAAACCTATGTAAAACAATCGATCTTCAGGAGGTGCAATGCATCCCCAAGATATCGATACTTTCGCATAGGTTTAAATGGTAAATAAGCATGGTTGCCAAATCGCACGAGCCGCCACTGATTTAACCCTTAACTGCAGATGAGCCCAGATCTGGAACAATTACTTTGAAGCCTTACCTAAAAGTAGGGGACTTGAGTTGTACTGTCGCTGCATGGTGGGTCACATGTGGAACAGATACTAAACGAGTAAGAATTGTCGATTTTGTCCTAGAGCGTGCAGCACAGGATAGAGAACGTGCAGAGTGGTTGAAAATAGCTCATTGAAAATCTGATCGAGATTTTCCGATTTTCATTGTTATGTTTGGGAGTAACGCAGGGGTACCATATACAAAAAAACAACTATTGAATCTTACTAACTTATTTTTTACTACTTTAATTTTTTTTTTTTTTTTTTTTTTTAGCCTGAAAACTTTATTTTCAGTTGCATGGATACCTAAATGCGGGTAAGGCCATATTTGGAACGATTAATATTCAGGCTCTTTACCATTGAAATATAATGGAAAGAATTTTTTCACTATTTTTCCCTGTCTCAAGGATCAAAATTGTACTGAAAAAAAATTATTTTATTGGGAAAAAAATCATGCAGTAAAGGGTTAAATGAGCTGGTGCTTTTCATCCTCACCAATCACCATACCGACCACCATGAATCTAGATATCGATGACCTGTATACTATAATGAAGTAAGAATTCTATGGATGACCAATTTTTCGTAATACCAGCAACATACCTGTTGGATAGAGGGGCAGGAGGAAGGGGATGTCAGACTGTCTAGAGCTCATGATCTGTCAATATCAACATGAAGACGGGCGGACGGACCAAAACAGACGTCGCAGTCGGCAAGCCCCCCCCCCCCGCGTGTCAACATTTCAACGATCCCATTGTTTACCGTGCAGAGATATACACGAACCGCGGCGGTCGAGGATCGATCGTGAATCGGTCGCAATCGGTGACGACTCATCGATGCATCGGTGCGGCGCGGCAGCGCGGCGGCACCCGCGAAAAACGTTCCGAACTTATCGACGGAAAGATTGACGTCGCGTCTGTTCACTGGACTAGACCCATATTTCTACTCTTACTTAAAATCAATCGCGGTGCATTATAGTTAAAATTAGGCCACGACCCGAGAATAGGCGGTGGTTGGTGAGATAAATTGACCAATCATGCAGATGCTAGTCTTGTAAATCGTGGTTCCAAAATATACGAGTCAGAGCCTGGCAAATGAGGGTGGTATTTTTTTCTGATATCTCTCAAAAGACCGATTCGTAAGGTTTACAAAGAGGGAATAATGACCAAAACGGAATCGTATGAAAGCATTTTTTTTTTTTTTTTTTTTTTTTTTTTTTTTTTTTTTTTTTAAATTCATCGATATATATTTTAATTTACAGGGTGGAACCCACCAGAGACAGGTGCTGGGCCGAAGACCTGTTTCCATAGAGAAACATACAGACTAAAATAGAATAGATTAACAGTGTATACAAGTATCCAAGAGTATACAAGTATCCAAGTTGAAAGCAACTTAGGACGGCTGATTTCTATGTATTTGTGAACAATGGAAAGATTAACTACCACAATATAACTCCGTAAATCCATAACATTTATGCAACTTAGCACTGCTATTATATAAAACAACTAAATAATTGATAAGACTTCGTCACTTGACCGACTCCTGGAGGCCTCCAACTCCCGACTCTACTGTAGAATGTAGATGAACTAACCTAAGTCTTCGTTGAAACCATATAGTAACTTCGTGAACAGGTGGTAATCGATCACACGATTACCGAGTAATCAATCGTCGTATTTTCGGAGGGTGATTTTATGCTGGTAATCAGCAGGACTGGCTTTTCAACAAGCCACTCATCAAATTAGGTGCAGAAGAATTTGATCTAAATCGATGAGACCCAAAAATTTACTATTTATCTGTGAAAAATACACTTAAATTACCATCCGAAGGTTTTATTTGCCCAACTCTGATACGAGTTTATCGAATGGACAGTTCTGAAGATATACCTATTTCATCGGGAGCTAATTTCGTGCTTGGACACGTGCACATTTATCGGGATCACCGATTTTGAATTCCTGCCCTAAAGAAAAAGATTACCAGAAGCATGACAATCAGGGCTGCCGTTTTGCGTATAATCAATGCTATTTTTCTATTCACCGATGATTCCACCGGTTGAGAAAAGATTACACAGTTCAGTTCAGTGTATGACGGTAATGAACTAAAATACTCGCATCTGTAATCTTTTCTCAACCGGTGGAGTCGTCGATGACATTAAAAAACTTGCGGATATTTTAATTAATCAACGGAGTTTCCACCGATTGAGGAAAGATTACAGATGCGAGAATTTTCGTGCATTACAGTCATACACTGAACTGATCTGTGTAATCTTTTCTCAACCGGTGGAATCATCGGTGAATAGAAAAATAGCATTGATTATACGCAAAACGCTAGCCCTGATTACAATATGTGAACGTATGTGTAAGGGATAGTGCAATGGAGCTGTTGCAAACTTTTGCCACAGGCTTATTAATAAATGATTAACCTTTTGAGGGGCAAATTAAGGAAAATAATTTTTTTCCAAATTTTTTTGCATTTCTAGGTTCCTTAGGGTAAAAATAGACCCCAAAAAATTTTTCATACAATTCCTTATACTAGTATAGGAGAAAACAGGTGGCTAGTGTAACTATCCACTGCCCCACAAAGGGCTAGAAAATTTTGTTACCATATTTTTTCGAAAATCAGGTTTAAATTAATTTTAAAGGGCCAAACAATGACAACTATAAGTCAGAATCAATCAAACAAACAATTATTTATGAGAAAAAATTGTAATAACAGTCAGGAAACTTATTTGAGCATGGTTTAGTCTTGAAAATAACGCGTAAATGGCACTTTTTGACCTATGATCGACTAAAATTAACTTTTTAGACACCTTGAGGAGCACCAAAAAATCTCAAAAAATCATAAAATTGTTATTTACACTATAGAGAACAAAATTGCCCAGTAAAGTTTACCCCAAAAAATTGTAACTTTTGAAGTTAATCCGAATTTAGTGTGTGGCAGAGCAACATTTTTGCTTCGAACTGCGCTAAAAAGTGATTATTGGCTATGTTGCAACTGAAGATGTGACTTTTTTCTTTTTTCAAGTTGTTTTCTACACTATAAAGATAGTATAAATAGAATAAAAACATTACATTCTTTATGAAAGTACCGAAAAAAATCCAAAATATGCTGTAAAACGGCAAAACGCTGTAAACAATGCTGTAAACGACGATGTTGCTTCAATGAATCTCCGAGGCCTATTATTGGCTGAATGCAAGAATTTAGAATGTGAATAAGTAGTTCAAGGTATAATAAGCCTCTGAACGTCTTATCTGAGCCCTAAAATTCCTTCTAAAAGGCGAAAAACTTGGAAATAGACAATGCATCACTGTTTGACCCCTTCAGGGGCAGTGGCTAGTGGTACTAGCCACCTTATTCTAACGCTTGTAATTATATTACAAAATCAGCAAATTTTACTCACTAGTAGTTCAAAATGTTCAAAATACTTTCAAAATTCATAATCTGCCTCAAAAATTTGCCTAAACCTTCCAGAAAAAAAAATATTACTACATTAGCGGGAGCCGGTCTGTCTTGGAGGGAAAATCTGAAAATGTCAACATTTACCTGGTCTAAAAATAATGTTTACCGCTGTGCTACCATGTGGAAAATATTTTTTCCCCATTTTAGAACATCTTACCAACCAAAAAAAGTGGCTAGTTGCAATAGCCACTGTCTCATAAGCTCAGGAAAAAATAAATAAAAGGTGGCTAGTGGCACTAGCCACTGCCCCTCAAAGGGTTAAGGGGTAAAACCCTGTTAAAATAACGATTAGCGCACTAAAAAATCACGAAATCCACTCCTAAACTCACAAAATGCTTTTGAACATGAGGCCATAATGGCGGCCGGGGCCACGGTTTCCATTGGAGTTCCCTATCTTCAATCGTAACACCACACAAGAAGAAGAAGAAGGATACAATTGCCATTTGATTTGGGCGGCCTCGGCCGCCATTACGGTCTCGCGTTTAAAAGAATTTTGTGAATTTGGGAGTGGATTTCGTCATTTTTTAGTGCGCTAATCGTTATTTTTACAGGGTTTTATCCCATTATCAACTAATAAGAAGCCTGTAGCAAAAGTTTGCAAACAGCTCCATTACCAGAATTCTGGTGTTTGTACACTGAAAAAAGTAGGTAATTCAACAGTCTATTGTTAAAAATGGTGAGAATAAACTAATTTTAGGATTTAATCATAACCATTTTTTTGGTTGTACAATTCGATTTGTTAATCAACAATCCAAAAAGGTAAATGGTAAATCAACACTCCAATTTGTTACGTCATGAATCCAGATTATTGATTTTACTTTTAGGGATTGTTGGTTTACCTTTTTGGATTGTCGATTTGACAAATCGGATTGTAAAATCAACAAATGAATTCGTACTCACCATTTTTAACAGTACACTGTTAAATTACCTAATTTTTTTTTTCAGTGTATGATTTGGCATCACTGTCAATAGTTTTCAAACAGATATAGACGATCCGATCCTGTATGTCTCAGCGTATCCCGGTCTAGCCCGGATCGGCTGGGTCTGGCGCACGCGGCCCGCGTAAGTACGACGCGGCGGCGGCATCGTAGCTTTGTAGGCAAGATAAGGATTCCAATTAGGTATTTCACAAAAAAAAAAAAAAAAAAAAAAAAAAAAAAAAACCTAAAGCGATGGTGGCAATAGCTAGCGGATTCAAATTTGGATTCTCAGATGCTGTTGGGGGGATTCTCATGAAATCGAGAGGAAGGGGGGAGGAGATGGGGCAGCGAAAAGCAGCGCTTGACGGTGTCGGCGCCCGCGCCGCAGGAGCGTCCGATAATTGTTGCCTCATTACAAACTTACAAATTGAAACATTGCGAAGTATAATTAAAAGATACGATATCTGCACTGACAGACGAATAATCTACGGATGCGACGGTGCTATACAGTATTGTACACACTGCGGTGTGGTGTGATATGGCGGAGGCTACTAAAAGTAATACCATCATACCACCAAGAAACCTCACGATGGATCTTTTGCACACACACGTTTGCTATATTTAGACACCAATTTCATTAAGGGGAGAAGGAGGTCATTTGTTAAACCATGTTAAATATGCTTCCCTTCTGGTGCATTTTTCTCAGGAACTATTTGACCTACAAGGCTGCAATTTTGCATGAAGTTGTGTATGAGTGTTGGCTATGAGCAGGATTAGGATTTTTAAACTTCATTGAAAACTTTTTTTTTTTCAAAGTTGAAAGTTTGGTTGATTTTTCACCTTTTTTTGAGCTTTGAATGTCTATTAAAAAAAAGTAAAAGAGATACTCAAAATATCCTAGTCCTGCTTATAAGGCTTTTTCTGAAGAAAATTTATAAAAAAAATATTAAAATAGCATTACTAGTTCCTGAGAAAAATGCACCGAAAGGTAAAAAAACCACAATTTTCAGTATCGCAAAAAGAAAAAGAAAAATTATCATATCTGATAAGGACTCCTCCACTTCATAAATTCATGAAAAATTGATTTTCTTTCTAAACTGTACAATGTATTATATCCTTTTAAAGCTGAGAACGTCCTCTTTCATACAAAATTAGGAAAAAAAAAAGAAAAAAAAAGAAGAAAAAAAAAACACATTTTTTTTCATTTCAGACCTCCTTCTCCCCTTAATCGCTGAAGATAAAATAATTTGAAGTTCTGAGAAAAGTCCGTCGTAATCATTCGGTGTCGCGTTGCAAGTATTATTGTTTTGCAACAATAGGAGTAAATGTTGCATTTTCTATTTAGAACCATACATATATAGGTCGATGAACATCGATTTCATAAACCGCTTAAGATAAAATAATTTGAAGTTTGTCAGCTGTGGTCCCAAAAATTCGTTGTCACCTTGCAATGTTCCACTGGCTATCGTGTGTTCGCAAGTGATTTTAACGAGCGAGTAGAACAACAAACACGCCCTCTTTCCTTCTGCAGATATATGAGGTGCCATTCCCCTTCTCACCGTTGAATGATGACCGCTCACTCTGATAATCTCCGCAGTTAAAGTGACTCAATTTCCATTGTGAGATGATTGCAAAGCGCCTTAGATGATCATTTATTGTTTGACGATGATGTTGAATTAGCTATTGTCAAAGTAAACTGGATCGATTTAATGAATCCTGGAAAAGTATAACTCTTAAATTGAGTTTTTCGAAATGTGTGCTGTCGAAAAGTTCATTTACCACTGGTTTCGAAACCTGGATCCAAAACTGACAGCTCTGTGGTTGTGGCGTAATAAAAGAATCGAGATAACCCAATCTGATCTGCATGAGTGTATGTGGTGGAACAAAATTTACGGGGTATCGCAGCCAGAATTTTTTAGCTCCACGGAAGCCAACAGAATGCACCCCAAGAGGCCATCAATGGCCCCGGTGAAAATAGGACTTCCGTTAAAGTTGGATCCTAAAGGAAAAGTATAACTCTTAAATTGAGTTTTTCGAAATGTGTGCTGTCGAAAAGTTCATTTACCACTGGTTTCGAAACCTGGATTCAAAACTGACAGCTCTGTGGTTGTGGCGTAATAATAATAAAAGAATCGAGATAACCCAATCTGATCTGCATGAGTGTATGTGGTGGAACAAAATTTACGAGGTATCGCAGCCAGAATTTTTTAGCTCCACGGAAGCCAACAGAATGCACCCCAAGAGGCCATCAATGGCCCCGGTGAAAATAGGACTTCCGTTAAAGCTGGGGCTGCATCCGAGTTCCGTCCCGCGGTCAATTTCGCGCAACCTAGCATCCGAGTTCCGTCCCATTTCACGTCCCCTAGCATCCTAGTTCTGTCCCTTGGTTTAGCCAATTCCTCAATTAAATGTAGAATTTACATTAAAATGTGCTGTAAATGGCAACTATGCCGGAGTTCTGTACCAGTCAGGGCTGCCGTTTTGCGTATAATCAATGCTATTTTTCTAGTCACCGATGATTCCACCGGTTGAGAAAAGATTACACAGTTCAGTTCAGTGTATGACTGTAATGCACGAAAATACTCTAATCTGTAATCTTTCCTTAATCGGTGGAAACTCCGTTGATTAATTAAAATATCCGCAAGTTTTTTAAAGTCATCGACGACTCCACCGGTTGAGAAAAGATTACAGATGCGAGTATTTTAGTTTATTACAGTCATGCACTGAACTGATCTGTGTAATCTTTTCTCAACCGGTGGAATCATCGGTGGATTGAAAAATAGCATTGATTATACGCAAAACGGCAGCCCTGGTACCAGCAGCACTGTAAAGCACGAGACGAATTATCTCCCGGTCACCTGTAGGATTTGTAACACTCGATCGGAAGATCTGTTTATGATAAGCGATGGGCAAGAGGTTAATGAACTTCGTTTAAATTTTCATCCTAATATTTTTCTCTTAAAGAATACGTTGGTTGGTATACAGAGCGAAACGTACATCAAACTTCAAAGTCTCCATTTGCATAGTCAAAAATGCTCCAAAACCATGAAGCAGGAGGAAGAAATGGAAATTGTAGTGCGAGATTATCTTTAAAATCTATCGGGCGTCATTAATATTTAAAAAAAAAAAAAAAAATGTTTCAAATTCCTACCCAAAGCCATTGGATAGTTCCTGTTATGTGTAGTTTCATTGATTTGACTCTAGCGTTTTCGGCTTTAAAAGTAAAACAAATTTAATATTAATTTTACATTATTGACGCGAGTGCCGAATCGACTCCAGAAATGTAATTAATCACAGATCATAGCATCCCAGAAAAATTTTCTTTTTTTCACCATTCATTGCGATTTCTTGCTGTTAATTTCTATGCGATGTTGCCAAACTTTTTTTTTTATTGCAGATCTATTTTTTTTTCTTACCTGTTTCTGCGGGACGGAACTCGGTTCCTGGTTTGAGACCACGGGACGGAACTCGGATACTTTTTTGACCGCGGGACGGAACTCGGAAATTGCCAAAGTTGGACCCTAAGCTCTAATCGTTCCGAATTATGTTTTTTTTTTTTTGTATTTTCTCAAAGATGCCTCTTTTATTTTTTTCTCTCTATTTCTCCCCCCGCCCGCAAACTTTCTCAGTAAATCAATTGAAAGTGTATTGAATCATCTGCGTATAATGAATTTAAGTTTTGTCTCTAACAGAGTCGAAAATATGGTTTTTAGTCAGATTCACGCAGATCTAATGACTTCTTAAAGTTCCTTTCAAAATTCTAAATTAATTTTTAATGATTTACTATCATGTCCATTTTCATCACTCTAAGTGACTTAAAATCGGAGCAGTGGCGGCTCGTGAAATTTGGCAACAGTGCACTCCTCCCATTTAATCAATGCAAAATAATCGATTCTCCCGGAGGCTGTCAGCCTCCGCAAGAATCGATTCTTTTACCTAAGTTTGAATGTAAAACTTGCATGGTTGCCAAATCGCACGAGCCGCCACTGAATCGGAGGAGTCAAAATATCACAGGAATTCGTCAGTTCTTTATCGCAAAAATCGGGGCTAGGGTACGCCTAAAGAACCCCCTCCCCCATCCACAATAGATTAGGGTGTGTCAAAAATACCAAAGCTGTGAAAAACCTTACTCCCCCGTGTTTTTCCCATTCCTTTGGTCCTTCTGATGAGGAAAAATCCATTCCGAGATTTTTCGGAGGGGGGGAGAGTTCCCCAAAAGTTCCCCAAAGTTTTAAATTTTTTGTCAAAATTAGGTAATTTTAAAAAAAAATCCTGACAGCATGGATTTTTTTGTAAACCCTAAAAATGGCATGTAAGTTATACTTTTAGGATGTATATGAATCATAACAAAAATTCTCAAACCGTTTTGGGCATAAAACAGCCCCCCGAAGCCCCCTTCAAAATACTTCATTTTACTGAAAAATTCCCAAACCGTTTTGGGCATAAAACAGCCCCCCGAAGCCCCCTTCAAAATACTTCATTTTACTGAAAAATTCCCGACTTGTCAATAGATGAATTATTCATCATGATAATTAAGTAGGCGGTATGTACACTATACAATGTATAAGGTCGTTGGTGGAGACTTCATGTCTTACACGTGGCTAATGTGGGTATCTATCTTGGTGGAGACTGTAACGATGGAGCAAGACAAAAACCCACAAAATGCTTGATACATCGACTTTAGTTTGGATTGGATATGACTTTGCCTGTTTTTGTGACCGAATCTCACGTGGAAAAATGTGTAAGTAGTACAAGTGAAACTGAGCATCTAGCTAAGTAAAATCAACATTTTCCGAGCTCCTAAACAACCCCCTCCCCCATCCACAATAGATGAATTATTCATCATGATAATTAAGTAGGAGGTATGTACATAACAATGTATAAGGTCGTTGAAGGAGACTTCATGTCTTACACGTGGCTATCTATCTTGGTGGAGACTGTAACGATGGAGCAAGACAAAAACCCACAAAATGCTTGATACATCGACTTTAGTTTAGATTGGATACAAGATGACTTTGCCTGTTTTTGTGACCGAATCTCACGTGGAAAAATGTGTAAGTAGTACAAGTGAAATAATATTGAGTATCTAGCTAAGTAAAGTCAACATTTGCCGAGCTCTACCATGCTATACTATAGCAGTAATACTATAGCATATCTAGGAGTTTGTCCTTTCTCTCTGTTTGCCCATTTGAATTAGAAAAGGATAGATTGGGGAAAATCTCGCGACTCAGGATCCTTCCTCTCTCCTTTTCTAACACATGCGTTCGTAGGGCAAAGAAAGAGGGAGAGAGGGAGAGAGAGAGAGAGAGAGAGAGAGAGAGAGAGAGAGAGAGAGAGGAAGACAAATTTCTGAATCCATCTGTGAGCTTTTCCAGTCTTCATCCGTTTCGTCACCCAATGGGGCTCTTGCAAATTTTTGCTACAGGTGATGGAGGAAGAGTTGATTATTGCATAAAAACCTGTGAAAATGACGATGAGTAAACAAGAAAATCACAAAACTCACTCTCAGAATCGGGCTTACAGGCGGATTTTTGCAGGTATCATGGGAGATTCCTATATAATTTGAGACATATATGTATAGATCTCTGTTTCCGTAGAGAAAGTGACAAATTAGACTGAAATCTCGTTTGAAACCTGAGTTGAACCACCATTACGATCTTGCTGTTGTAGTAGTTTTGTGAGTTTATTACTGAATTTTACCCTGGTAAAAATGTTCGATGACCAATTTTACATGGAAATAGATTTCCATGAAAATTGAGTAATTTTACATGGAAACCACGGATATTTCCATAGAAAAAGGAGTGTTTCCATGGAAAAATACTCAGTTTCCATAGAAGTTTGAGCAATTTCCATGGAAATCTATTTCCATGTAAAATTGGTCATGGTACATTATTACCAAGATAGACTTCCTTAGTGTGATTTTCGTGATTTATGCTGGTCTTTACATCATATTGGACTATTTATTTGCTTATAACAAAAGTTTGCAAAGAGCCTCATTGCGACTCTTGTTTATTAACTTTGACTCGAAATACAAAACCACTCTTCAGATAAAGAAACAGAGGGAGCAGTCAACAGCCATCAGCCATCAAGTGAAGCTCAGTGACCGTGACTTATCTTATCCAGCATTCATCGACAACATTCTAGAGGGATTGAAAGCCACCGTGCGATGCTTCGCGACGTATTGAGGAGATGAGACGGATGAGGAGCGGGTGATATGTGCGCAGTGCTGCCAGATTGGGATGATAAAGCCGTACGTTTTACATTGATTTAAATGGGGACGATGCGGTTTTTTAACCTCGATCTGGCAACACTGTGTGTGTGTGTGAGTGTGCGCGCGCATCACCCGACGAAAACGAGCGCAGGATCAACGGGGGCGGGCGGCGAATCGTGAGAAACAAATGGCACACATTTTTTTTTTTCGTGTGTACTTACAGTGATAATACTAATACGGTAAATGAAGAGTGTGTGTGAGTGTGTATGTGAATGTGAGTGTAAATGGTGTAAAAAGGCATCCGCGCCAAAACAACAAATCACCAAACACCCATCGCTCAGCGCATGTTACCGTCCGCCCGGTCCGTTCCGAGCCTGATTTAGGTTCGATCCCAGGTTTTCGAGCATTGAGCATCGAAAAGTCACCGAAAGTGGGGCTCTTGCAAACTTTTGAGATAAGCGAACAAATAGTCCAATCTTGTTGTAAAGACCAGCAAAAATCACGAAAATCACGTACCAAAATAAACTGTTGGGAACACGTCCTACGGTGAACAGTTTCTCACATCAAATTTAATCTGGGAAACACCCCCAGACTCGACCCCTTTATTTTCTGGGGGAGATACCCCCATTAGGCTGATTCTCGTACGAGACGACACGAGATAGACGAGATAAACCGTTTATCTCGTACGGAACAATGGGACTCAGGGGTGTCATTTCGGGTTTGGCTTGGGGGGGGGGGGGCAAAAATGTGATGACCTTTTTTTTTTTTTTGTTCATCAATATTATTTTGGACACTCTACAGCCCTGCATATTTACGGCCCTAAATTCCAACAAAACTCGTTAATGACCATTTTTTGTTCAGAACTTTTTTCTTCTCCTAAAAAAAAATAGGTCACTTTTTCGCTTTTGGCCGACCGTTGGGATAGGGGCAGTTCCCCCCCCCCCCCCATTGCTCCATCGCAAATGACGCTACTGGATGAACTACTCTATCTCTGCAAAGAGATAGGACGAGACGACTTGGAGTCATCTCGTCTCGTCTCGTGAAATGAGCAGAATCAACCCTCAGACCCCCTTTAATATTCTAGGGGAGACCTCCAGACCCCCTTTGATATTTTTATCCAGATCCAAAGATCCATTTTTGAAACTTTTTTTTGCCTCATGGAAATTAAAACGGAATTTTCGTTCCGGGCCGTTTATCTCAAAACCTGCGTGCAAAATTGATACGTCACAATTAATACGAGTCGATTTAGCAGAATTTTGTCAACAAATTGATAGGTCATAAGTGCCACTTTATTGGAAATTCGAGAAGACAGCCTCAATTGAAAAGAACCCATAATAGTGAGTTACTCAACAGACGACACACACCAAGCATGAAAACACACTATTATTTGACTTTTAAAGTGAGGCAGTCTTTTCGATTTTTCAATAAATTCGAGGAAAGTTCAAGAAACTTGCGAAAATTCGGCGCATTAATCCGTACATCTGGCAACCTGGTTTTTCGTCCGTGTCCATCCGTCACCGAGCCTCGGTGTTACAAGCGTTGGGATCATTTACAGATCGCGGACCGCACGCAATTTTTAACAAATTGCCCCCTTTAACACAATTCTCTCCCTCTCTCCCTCTTTCTCTCCCTCTGTCTCCCTCCCTCTCACACTATCTCACTCTCTCTCCTCTCTCTCTCTCTCTCTCTCTCTCTCTCTTTCTCTCTCTCCCTCTCCCTCTCCCTCCCTCTCTCTCTCATTTGCAAGCGCGATTGTGATAAAAAGGAAAGAAAGAAAAAACTTCTCAACACAACACTTCGTGTTTAAAGTGCGCTACATATGTCACCGCGTATATATGGTACCGTCGCATCGCAACGAATGACGAGGGAGTGACTCTGTGAGTGCGTATAAGTGAATGAAAGAGTGACTGAATGAATGAGTGAGTGGCGGTGTAAAATACGCACGCACGCGTTATAAGAAATCGTGGCATCGGAAAGAGGTTGCAGCATCTGCTATTGCTATGAGAAGAAGAATCGTAAATAAGTAAATGTAACTTAACCACCTGAGCAATTTGGCAACTTGTCAGTTTGCCAATTTGAACCTATGAAAAAGACTGCACTTTATTGGGTTTGCGAGGTAAAATATTCTATACTTGCAACGCGACACCGAATGTTTACGACGGAATTTTATTAGAACTTCAAATTATTTTATCTTAAGCGCATTTAATAAAATCGGTGTCCATATCGATGAATATATGTATGCATAGTTCTAGGTAAATAGAAAATGGAACATTTATTCCTATAGTTTCAAAACCATAATACTTGCAACGCGACAATACATTTCCTAAGACGGGCTTTAAATCAGAACTTCAAATTATTTTATTTTAAGCGGTTTATGAAATCGATGTTCATCGATCAATATATATGCATCGTTCTAAGTAGACAATGTAACATTTATTTCTATTGTTTCAAAACAATAATACTTGCAACGTGACTCTAAAATGTTTATACGACAGACTTTTATTAGAACTTCAAATTATTTTATCTCGAACGGTTAATGAAATCTATGGTATATGGTTCGAAATGAAAAATTACGATAAGGAAAAATGTAATTTTATTTACATTGTTTCAAAATTATAGTATTTCATTTAGATTATCTAGAAAATTATCAATTATTTATCAATGCGGCTCTTGCAAACTTTTGCTACAGGTGATTGAAGAGTTGCCTGTAAAAATGACGATGAGTACACAAAAAAATCACGAAATTTCCTCTCAGAATCGAGCTTAATGGCGGAGAGACGCAGGTGTCATTGGAAATTCCCATCTAAATTGAGACATATCTCTGTATTTCCGTATAGAGAAAGTGACATAATCGACAGGAATCTCCCACGATACCTGCATTGAACCGCCATTACCATCTTGCCGTTATAGCAGTTATGTGAGTTTATGACTGAATGTTATACTTTCTTACTGTGATTTTCTGTAGTTTAGGGCAGTAAACCCCTGACGGGGTTTGCCCATTCATATATGTATCCTTTTTTTCCTATGTTAATTAAATATAAAATAAACTCCCTCCAAGCAGGGTTACTGCTTGGTGGAAACTGAAAAAAAAAAAATTACCTGCGGTCCTGCGTTGAACCGTCATTACGAATTTTCCGTCAAAGAAATGGGGCAGTTGCAAGGGTCTGAAATGTTGTGTTTTCATTCAGAAAATTATTGTACTAAATGAGCTGAGAACAATACGGTGCCTTTGGTTTTTTCCCAAGTGTCCCGGTTTTGAAGACACACTCATGTAAAGTTGTAAACAAATCTTGGGCATAGTGACGTCACTACGCGGAATTCCCATTTACAACAATGTATTTTGGACCAAAATCCCATCTTCGGAACAATATGGGACTTCATTAGAAACTAAAGGCATCTTTGTTCTCAGCTCATCAAGTACTTTCATTTTCTTTATAAAAAACACAGCAATTCAGACCCTTGCAACTGCCCTATTATGTGAGTAAGTGAGTTTAATAGTAAATTTTACACTTTCTAAGTGTGATTTTCGTGATTTTCGCTGAGTTTTACATCAGATTGGACAATTCATATATTTGCTCACAGCAAAAGTCTGCAAGAGTGAAGAGCCCTATTCAAAGACCTGTTTTCATTCAAAAAATGATTTAATAAATGTTTCCTTTGCATCACAAGGCATTATCTTGTAGAGAAGCTGTCTCGTCGGCTTATCGTTTTTAATTGCTAAACTTGTTGATCAGACTTTTCCTATATAGCATTGATGAATTCAAAAATATTTTTAGGTGCTTGTGGGGTCTCCCCTAGAATATGAAAGGGGGGTCTGGGGGTCTCCCCCAGATTAAATTTGATGTGAAAAAGTGTTCGTAGGGTAATCCCGACAGTTTATATTACTGTGATTTTCGCTAACCCTTAACTGCAGATGAGCCCAGATCTGGAACAATTATTTTGAAGCCTTATCTAAAAGTAGGGGACTTGAGTTGTACTGTCGCTGCATGGTGGGTCACAAGTGGAACAGATACTATACGAGTAAGAATTGTCGATTTTGTCCTAGAGCGCGCAGCACAGGATAGAGAACGTGCAGAGTGGTTGAAAATAGCTTACTGAAAATCTGATCGAGATTTTCCGATTTTCATTGTTATGTTTGGGAGTAACGCAGGGGTACCATATACAAAAAAACAACTATTGAAACTTACTAACTTATTTTTTACTACTTTAATTTTTTTTTTTTTTTTTAGCCTGAAAACTTTATTTTTAGTTGCATGGATACCTAAATGCGGGTAAGGCCATATTTGGAAAAATTAATATTCAGGCTCTTTACCATAGAAATATAATGGAAAGAATTTTTTCACTATTTTTCCCTGTCTCAAGGATCAAAATTGTACTAAAAAAAATTATTTTATTGAAAAAAAAAAAAAAAAAATCATGCAGTAAAGGGCTAAGTAAAACTTAGCGAAAATCACAATCACATCAGATTGGACGATTCATTTGCTCACAGCAAAAGTTTGCAAGAGTCCCATTATACTTGCGCAGAAAAATCACCGTGGGCTAGCATATTGTTGTGAAAGCAGTTTCATAACTTTTAAATAGAGCTTCAGAACTAGTGCCTCCGTATTTGATTGATATCGATGATCTGTTTGAACATAGATAATCTAGAGGGCAGATCGCAGATCAATCATTTCAGAATTGCCGATGAAGAGTCGTTATAACAACGTCTTCAACCTAACTGATTGAAAAAGAGTGGGCGGTCATAGCGCTAGGGACATCAAACTGATGAAACCAGTAAATAGATTGACTTGTAGTTTATGAAACATTAGCAGTGGTAAAGCGTGCAATTATCTTAGTGCATCTTTTCGTCAAGTTAAACCCGTAAAAGAGTTTCACAGAGAAAAATACATCGGTAAAATTTGATCACTGAAGTATTCGGTTGCAGGAACCAAAATGTTCAGTACTATGCTTCATTAGTAGTACTGAGTATTCGGTAAGGGCGGCATTTTAGTTATACTTACTAAAGTCTTCCGTACTTCTAATGAGGTATTCTGCACTTATATACGACCGAACATTTTGGTTTCTTCAACCAAAAACCTCGGTGATCAAAATAAACCGGATCTTTCTTCAGTTCAAACAACCGAAGCATTTTTCTCTGTGTTGAACTAACGGTTAGTACACTCCGTCGAATCGATATTTCATACGGATTTAAATGGACAAATTGCAGCGTTGTCAGATTACACGCGATGCCATTAAAGAATGAACATTATAAAGGGCCCAACAACTGTAAGGGGACCGACGCAAAGTATGAAGCGAGTAATTCTATGGCTGTATTTTAGGAAAAAGCGTCATCTGTTTTATTTCAAGCCCCCCCCCCTCCCCCCACTTGTTGACCCCCAGCTACGTCCCTGCCAGCGGTGCTCGCAGAATCTCTTCCTTCTCTCTCATTTTCCATTATAAATGTACAGTGTCACCTGTTTATAACGGAACCTCACGGGTCGGATACATTTTTCCGTTAATATCAGGTTTCCGCTATCAGCAGGTTTACCGGATGGAGAAAAAAACGAAAAATTGAAAATTGAAAGGCCAACTGGCTTTTACCTTCATTTACCTTCGACACTTTGAAACTTAATTAAATCTTTAAAACTTATTAAATCATTAAAACTTTGAAACTTTACAAATTATAATATTTAAAAATTTGAACTGTTTAAGATTTGAAAAAAACGTCTAGTTTTAACAGTTGAGAGACAGAAGTTACCCGTTTTTCTAATAATATTGCCTCTTTTCTCACAATTTTCCCGTTAAATACGCCTTAAAACCTTCCGTTTCCGCGTTGAACAGGTTCCTCTATGAGCAGGCTGATTTACATTGATTACCATAGCAATTCCACGGGACCGTCAAAATTTTCCGATAACATCAGGTTTCCGCTACCAAGAGGTTCCGTTATAAACAGGTGCCACTGTATGAGTAAAACGAAGCTCAAAGAACGTGCTTTTATTTTTTGTGTATATTCTTGTCTGAAAAATACATATTTGAATGGACAAAAGAAAAAGAGCTGCACTTCAAGTTGCACTTGCGCCACCAAAGCAGGGCTGCCATTTTGCGTATAATCAATGCTATTTTTCTATTCACCGATGATTCCACCAGTTGAGAAAAGATTACACAGTTCAGTTCAGTGTATGACTGTAATGCTTGAAAATACTCGCATCTGTATAATCTTTCCTCAATCGGTGGCAACTGCGTTACTTAATTAAAATATCCGCAAGTTCTTTAAAGTCATCGACGACTCCATCGGTCGAGAAAAGATTACAGATGCGAGTATTTTAGTTCATTACAGTCGTATACTGAACTGAACTATGTAATCTTTTCTCAACCGGTGGAATCAACGGTGAATAGAAAAATAGAATTGATTATACCCAAAACGGCAGTCTTACACTAAAGAGGCGAGCTCAAAAGCTACGCGCTCACTCAATCCAAGAATAAAATGAATCCATGTCCTATTACACGTACTTCGTTTTGTTTAACCTCCATAACTGCGATTATTTTTATAACTATGCAATTATTTTATAAGTGTTATTATCCCGGCCATCAATCTTTGAATAATTATTTGACGATTATCATAAATGTCATTTTTATGGAAGATTCCTTTTCTTATGAAACCTCTGTCAGGTCGTTCGAGGATGTTTTATCGTCGGAGACACACTCTCTCCTTCTTTGTCCGTATCTTCCAAAAGTGGCGGAATGCCATTCCCTTCACTGATAGCAAAAAGGAAGGCGACTCTAATTGCTCGGTTTATTAGGCACTAAATCGAAATACTATGGGTGTTGAAGCGGAGGCCTATATCGCCTCTTTGATGTAATTCTATTTCTTCGGCTCATTAGTACATATGTACCTAAAAATATCTATTAATTATTATAGTGGCGTCGCGTGAAATACAGCCACACTGCATTTCTCAAGATCGCTAGGAATATTCGCAACTTTGAAAGCGTTTTAGTTCACGATTCCGTGACAAAAAAAAAAAAAAAAAAAAAAAAAAAAAAAAAAATTATAAAAAGTACCTACAGTGAGCTCTTTTCATCAAGAACTTCAATGGAAATTAAATAAAATAAACTGCAGGAATACCATACGAACGCTTTCTCACACGATTTTTTCTGGGGGCTGAAACGAATCCCCCAAAAACCCCTTTTGGAGCTCTTGGGGGTGACCCCCGGATCCCCTTCAGAATTCTAGGAGAGATCCCTAGAACACCCGTCAGAATTCTGGGGATGACCCTCAGACCCTTATTATTTTTACCCATTTCTGATTTAAATGAAAACCTGGTTTTCTCCATAACTATAACTTAAAAGTTGACATTTTCTTGAAATTTGAATGCATATGGACCAATGGTTCAAACTTTCTGTCAGTGTGCAGACTGGCAGATTGACAGGTGGACAGACACTATACAGACGTCTCAGAATTTTTTACATAAAACCCTGTAAATTTGAAAGGGTTAAAAAATATGTAAATATGATGCAAGGATGTGTTCTTTTGGATAGTATTAGGCATGAGGAAAAATCATTACTTTGTAAAAAAAAAAAAAAAAAAAAAAAAAAATATGATTGATTTATGATTTAGTCGTGAGAGGCCAAGTATCGAAACAAAATACCTGAAAAATCTCTTCATCGAAGTAAGAATCGAGTAAACATTTGTTTTCAAAACAATGATTATATACTGATCAGCTGATCTGACATCCTTGTCACGTCTCTGACCACCGCACGAGTGGTATCAATATAATATAAAATAAGTCGTGCAGCGCCCCCCTCCCCCTTTTTACTCCTGTCCACAGTCCCTTGCTATGTCTTCCATGTCCCCCCCATGGATAGATTCCTCCTGGAGCATGCCACTCCGCGTGAATGGATTGGTCAAAGGCTGCCACATTTTGCAAAAAATATCTACACACTCTACATTAAATTATATGGAAAATGTGTATCTTTTTTTCCAAATCTGGCAGCCCTGATATTGGTCAACTTTGAACTTTGAAGTTTGTGGGAAACATTGATGTTTAACGCGTCCGTACCGGCTATCCGCTGTATGTACACTGGTCTCTTCGACTTGCACTGTGCGAAAATCAAAAGTCGCGCCAACTTTGAATATGTATATAGAAACAAACTGTCGAACAAGAGCAGAAAAGTAAACAATCAGCCTATAGTGGCTCCGGGCTCCTGCAACTTGGCAACAGCGTATTCCCTCCTTCTAACCCTTTACAAACCAGGTTAGATAAAAAAAAAAAACGCCTTTCTTCCGTTAATATCAGAGATTACTAAGCCTAAGAGATATGGCATAACGATTCAAAAGTGTTATTCGACTCCTACAAAGTATGCAATGTGGCGTACGCTGGTGACCGTAAACATTGTTACTATTGTTGTTGTTTGAATGAGATTTGACAGCAACGCCACTGACTAAATTAATAAGATTAATAAAGTGTTTGGGAAGTTTAATGAGCTCTGAGTATATTTTGTACGTGAATTTGAAAATCTAAGTCACTTTAATCATTTCATCGGCCATTAAATGACAAACATTTAGATGCTGCAGAGAATCTAACCTCATTTCCAACAACATGAATAACAACAATGTTTACGGTCACCAGCGGACTGCACGTTGTATCACGGCCATTCTGCAGGCGTTTTTTACGGAGCCCGGCCAACTGTTTTTTAACACGGCGGAGATAGGAAGTGCCATATCTCTTAGGCTTAGTAATCTCTGGTTAATATAGGGAGAGTAGTTAACTGTTCGTACTCGGGGGAGTTGAAATTGCCTATACGACGAATTGAAGGCGCCTGAACGAATCCTTGTCGTGTAAGTGTCTACATCTAGAATCGCGTTTACTTTGAATCATGATACAAGAGCAATGTGAAATAGCTAGACAAGAGGATAAAAACGAGTAAACTCAGGCTTGGTCCATAAGAGGTTAAACCTATGTTATATAATCGACCCTCCAAAGGTTCTTCTAATTTCAAGAAATCGATATTTCTGCATTGAGCTAAATGGCAAAAAACATAGTTGCCAAACTGCATGATCCACTGCTGGTACTAGTGCAGTAGTACTATATAGAGATGGATTTCAAAAAATTGGGGGTTTTTGAAGCAACCGGGTAAATTCTCCCTTCCCCCCCCCCCCCGACGTAGCCCCACACATGAGTACGGTTTGCTATAATTTAATCTAATACTTTCGGAAATGCTTATAACTGATGAAACTCGTTAGGCTGACGAAATTTCTGCTACTTTTCGATTTTGAACTCACAACCATGGATACTTTAGGGGATTTATGTTTGAGGCTTTTTTACGGAAACACAAAACCCAAAACTGAACAACTATAAGGGATTTAAAGGAAGCCAATCGCATTAAGTTTTTTTAAACCCTTTGGAATATAGGGAAGTATCTTATTATACAAACCGGCGTTATGCCTAGTGGACGTTATGAAAACGGCTCACCAATTTGTCTGTTAAAATGGACTTTAAATCTGTTCTACGGCTTATTAATAGATAGAGGGTGGTAATCCCCTTAAAAGAAGGTTAGCGACTAAAAATTCACGAAATCCACTCCTAAACTCACAAAATGTTATAAATGCGAGACCGTTCATGCACAGAAATCCCGCGGTTTTCTTATGGCAATTGTATGCTTCTTCATTTTTTGCGGAGTTGCGAGAACCCCTGGTGTAGTGGCGCTGATTAAGATAGGGTACCCTAAAATTGCGGCTTGCCTGCCATTACACGGAAAAAAAACTACGGTGAAAATAACCATACGGATACCTGATTTTGGCACCTGCTAGATGTTATGGTAATGTTAACCAGAAGTATACTATGTTTTGACTAGGTACTAGGTGATGTTACCTGATTGCATGTCGAATTACTCAAAGTATCGGTGAATGTACCATACTTCTGGTCAAGTTTACTATAACATCTAGCAGGTGCCAAAATCAGGTATCCGTATGGTTATTTTCACTAATCTTTTTTTTCCGTGTAAATTGGGTAAATTCTCCCCCTCCCCCCCACGCGTGCCAAAATCAGGGACCCGGGTTATTTTTAATTTTTTTTTTTTCGTGTACGCTTCGGAAAAGAAGTTTAGGAAATTTCGTGATAAGGGGGCAACGAATTTTTATGCTTACGTATCGTATTAATAAAGCCTGGAGAAAAAGTTTGGGGGAACAGCCCCCCCCAAAAAAAAAAATTTCAAAAATTTGGAAAAAAAAAAGGGCCCAAAAACCCCCACGAATAATTTAATTAATAAAGGGAACCCCAACAACCATGAATGATTCCGATTGGAATAATGTAGTAGAATCAATAATTAATCAGAATTTTTGAATTAATAATTTCTTTGGTTTTAGGCGCTCCGATTCAGGAGTTTATCTCTCTCTCCGATCGGAATCGTGGGCGCACTACGTTCAAAACTGACAAAACAAAGATTATAAAGTTATCATCCGCTTAGAGTATATCTTCAAGACGAAAGGCTGTAATTATTTGGGATCATTCAGAGACGAGGATAATCTACAGCGTTGCGAAAATTTGACGAACTCGAAGTGGACTCGGGGACACCAATTTACTCGTTCCATTTGCGCGCAATTTATTTAGACAAAACAATATCTTGGGGTGTGCCAATGTGCCATAATTGCAGAACTGCCGTTTTGCGTAAAATCAATCGAATTTTTCAATCCACCGATAATTTCACCGGTTGAGAAAAGATTATAGGGTCATTTACAGTAAACAGGGCATGATATGCAAAAAATGAAATTTAAAAATTAGTGCCTAGCAGTCTTGTTTTGCATTAAAATGCAACCAGAGACGAAAATATTGTCTAAAATATCTAAAAGGTAAAACGTGTTGAATGTTGATGTTACAGCAGGTTTGATGCGTATTTTCAACGACGAAATCACACGAGTTCCACCCGTTACAAAACCTAGCTGTCTCACCCGTTACGCTACTTTTTAATTTTTTTAGAGAAAAATAATTTAGTAAATGAAAAAAACTTTATGTAGGATCAAAGCTTATACCCTGACCTTTAACATTTATTTTTTCCAAATTTTTATCTCTTCAAAACTCACAGAGTTTCAATTCTTTCTGAAGTGATTCAAAAACCTTGTCCATTTTCTGTCCCACCCGTTACACTCTTACTTTGCTCTTTTCTCAGCTTTGGATAGACTTTTTTAAAATTTTGAAAATCCTACCGCTATCTAGAAGTTAAGACCTTTCTGTTGGTGGGATAGTTTTATCATTTAAATTATTCAAAAGTTGAAAAAAATTACTTCAAAGTCGTCTGAATGTCCCACCCTTTACAAAATAATGACCCATACAATTCGACTGTAACCTAACCTTTTCTCAATCCGACGAGTCGTCGATGACTTTAAAAAAAACTTGCGAATATTTTGATTATTAATGGCGTTTGCACCAATGCAAGGGGCCGTTGCACACTTTTGCAATAAAGCGATTGAATAGTCAATCCTGTTTTTGCGCGAGTGTATTGGTGGCATAGGGCAGTACAGATGGGAGATTCCCATCGGACAATACTGTAACTCCATCAAGAAGTGACCAATATAAGATAAAATCTACGGTTTTCGACCGACGAATCGTGAAATGCATCATCCGGGAACCAGTGGCCGTTCGTTCATTTAAACCTATGAAATATATCGAACTATTGGGTCTTCGGTAAACACTTTCGCATTCGACCTTTTGCATGGGTTTAAATGGACACATTACTACGTTGCTAAATTGCACGCTACGCCACTGCCGGGAACAGGCATTGTCGAACCTACTTGAGACTCCGACTCGAACGATTGAGCCCGCGCTTTTTTCACACCAGCAACTGCCGGTTGCCTACCCGCAATTCATCAGGCGCCAGTATCTTTTAATAGCCACCTGTACAGTCAGATGAGGACGCGGTTTTAAATCCGCACCTAATTCCAAGACGCCTGTCAATTCGCGTGCGCCCGCGCTGCGCGACTCTCCGCTCGCTGCAGCGGTAGCATTTCGTTAGAATAATTACCGTTCTTTGAAATATAGGGTCACTTGAGGGGGGGGGGGAGCAAAGGGGAGTGAGAGATGAATTCGAAGTGAGCAATTGCTGGTAAATAGTATCTTTAAAACTGTGATGAGCGGGTTGCCGATTCGAACGGCGCAACCGCTGAACGGCGCACAGAGGAGCTAGTCGATGCAGTGGCGTAGCGGGCAATGTGGCAACATTGTACTGAGTCCGTTTAAACCCATGTAAAAGATCGAATGCAAAAGTGTTCACCGAACACCCAATAGTTCGATATTTTTCATGGCTTTAAATGGACGCAGGACAATGTTACCAAATTGCACGCTACGCCACTGAGTCGATGGTAGAGGCTGGACATAGTATGTCGCAACTTTAAAGTCGTATATCTTTGTTCATTCGCAACGTAGATGTTTGAAAGTGGTTTCATTGGTTTAAATGAGAAATTTGCTTCAAGAATCACCTCTTGTTGTTTGTTTTTTGACTGTATAAAACATTCAAATTTACATTTGTAGAATAATATTACCCATGTCCAACCCGTCCCATTGGATCACTCTGTTGTGCGGTGAGGCGCATCCAGGGATTGCTATGGTATTATGTTTTGGCGAAAGCAATTACTGGCAACTTAAATATTTCTCAACTTTATTTCTCTCCCAAGAAGAAGAAGAAAAAAAAACTTGACGACTTTTTTCGAAAAACTAGGCGCGAGTATAACTGTGAAGTTTTCGGAAGAGCAAGGTATCATGGCCCCTACCCAAGGTTATAGATTAAAGAGGTATGCTCATCTGACTTCGCGCCTCAAAGTCATCAGTAGCGCGAAGTTCAAAATCCAGATCCAAGATGGCCGACAAAAGCAGAAAACATAGTATACTCTTTCCAGAAAACATCGGGCTATTTTCTGCTTTTCTGGAGAGGGAGCCCAATATTTTCTGGAAAGAGTTATACAATGTTTTCTGCTTTTGTCGGCCATCTTGGATCTGGATTTTGAACTTCGCGCTACTGACTTTGAGGCGCGAAGTCAGATGAGCATACCTCTTTAATCTATAACCTTGGCCCCTACCATCAAGAGGTATATTAAACTTGTTACAATTTGGCAACTACAGTAAAAGTTCATTGTGTGGAACCTCAGTCCTGTCCCGAAAAAAAGTCCACTTAATGAAAGTTCCACTTAGGAAATTGCGGTCTTAGCACAGTATACTTATCTTACACAGTAGCGAAACTCAATGTTAGAAAAACGGCAAATGCCCCCTGGTGGTGGGAGGAATTAACAACTTCCATTTGATTTGCATTAGACGTGACGGTGGCGGGTGGCGCCCGCCTCCAAGTAGTCGGAGGATACCAACCCAATTTTCCCATTTGATTACGTTGAAAAATGACATTCGCCAAAGAGCTTCTATACAGTTTCGCTACTGTATAGGATGAGTATAGTGTGGTCTTAGTATGGGAGGTTTCACGCGATGCTGGAAAAAATCCACTTGGCGAGATATTCCACTTATAGTGGTCGTTCCACACAATGAATTTTCACCGTATATATTTTCGTCATTTGATTTAATGCAATAGTATCGATTACTCAGGGATTTTATGAATTCCCTAAAGATTTATTTTTTTATTATTTTAAGTGGTTTTAAATTGAGGGAATCTGTTAATTTGTTGCTCCCTTGAGATCTCCTTGCCTGGGCTTGGCTTGAGAGACACTCAAGCCAAGTCGAGTCGCGAGTGAGCAATTCAGAGACGCTCGCCGCAGTAGCGATGCGTAAAAGTTGACAACGATGTACTCTTTCTCCATTTAAACTCACTGAAATAATCGAATGCTTCGGTCATCGGCGATGACCAGATGTTTCGACCTTTCTAATGTGTTTAAAGGGGAAAAAAGAGACTTTGCCAAATTGCATGCGCCTCGCCACTGGCTCTCCGTAAATTGGCAATTCTTGAGAAATCTTTAGTTTAGCTCAAAATAGCTGACCTTACCTTACCTTTACCTTGAAATTTATCCTTGGGATTGGCCATGATTACACGATATTGTGCGTTTCCAGAGCATCTCTGAATTGCTGATTTGTGTCTCAATCTCACTGAAAAATCCCTTGAAAAACTTTCTCAAGAAATCTCAAAGCGTTTTGACTCAAGGTGTGTTTCGGAATGGAGCTGTTGCAAACTTTTGCTACAGGCTTAGTAATAGTTGATCATGGGGTAAAACCCTGTAAAAATAACGATTAGCGCACTAATAAAATCACGCAATCCACTCCTAAACTCACAAAATGTTTTTAAACGCGAGGCCGCCCGAATCTAATGGATATTGTATGCTCAATCTTCTTCTTATGTATGGTGTTGCGAGAGCACCTCGTGTAGATGGCGCTGATTGAAGATAGGGAAACCCAATGCTAACCGCGGCCACGGCCGCCATTACGGTCTCGCGTTTAGAAGCATTTTGTGAGTTTAGGGGTGGATTTCGTGATATTTTAGTGCGCTAATCGTTGTTTTTACAGGGTCTACTCAATTATCAACTATTAATAAGCCTGCAGCAAAAGTTTGCAACAGCTCCATTATTACAAATGTAATCGAGAGGATGGTTTAAGTCCAAGCCAAGCCAAGGAGATCTCATTCTCAACAATGGGAGCTCGTGCTACTTGGCAACCATGGATTTTTGCTTTTTGAACCTGTGCAAAATTATCGATTTATCTCAGAGATTTAGTGAATACCCTAAAGATCGATTATTTTACGAAAGTTTAATGGAGAGAATCCAATTTTGCCACAATTCACGAGCCACTACTAGAGCTTAGGAAAGTCTCTGGGTCAAACCCTTGAAATTAAAAACAAAAGCGAAACAAAACAAAAGTGAAGTCTCGACGGTGAAAAACCATTGGTAAATAACTCCGGGTACAATAAGTTGGTAAAATAGCTTGGACCGGTTATGGTGCGTGCAATCTGGCAACATTGGATCTTGTCCATTTAAATTCATGAAAAAGGTCGAAATAATAGGGGTGCACGCAGTGCACTCCCTTAAATTGATATTTTTTATTAGTATAAATGGACGAAATGCAACATTACTAGATTGCACGCGCCGCCACTGGCTTGGACTCACAATGGTTAACGAACAAGTAATGCGACGTTGCCAAATAAAGCGCCTTAAGCAGCTAGTAGAGCATGCCGCGCCACCCAGTAAAAGCGGATCCATATCCCATTTGAATAAATGCGAAACAATCGATTCGTAAAAAGGTCATGGCCCCCTCAAGAATCGATTGTTTCTCATACATTCAAATAGGAAAAACGCACGATTGCCAAATTTCGGGATGGCTCCAAGCGCCACCGCATTCAGCACCTGATTTGAAGCCCGGCAGCCACATGCAGTTGTTTGGGCGAACCTCACCAGTCAAAACATTGTGCGGTTTGGCGGTGTGGATGGTTTGGTTACGGCGATTATGAAATGGTTTCATAATTCCTCCGTAGATGAGAATAATGCCTGAGAGCTGTGGTGTTACACAGTGGATCGAATTAATGGGAGAAGCCGGATAGCATCGAAACTTTAAATGTATATTTTTGTTAATAATGAGACAAAACAAAAAAACAAAAACAAAAACAAAAACCAAAAAAATATGAGTCTGACCCAAATCACATCAGATACAATTATTTATTTTAATATAAATTTACTAATAATATTATTAAATTTATCAATTAATTATTAAATAAATTAAATTAATTATTACATTAAATTAATTAATTATTAAAGTAAAATTATTATTATTATTATTAAATTTATTAATAATTTATTTCAAATATTTATTTAATTTTTTTTCTATTTTTTTTTTTTATTTTTATTTTCTCATACAATAGTTATTTGGCCAATTTAGTTTTAATAAGCTGAGTTCATTATGGTCTCATTGTAAAATTTCCTGCAAGAATCACCCTTTACAGTTTGTTTTATAAACGGGTAAAAACATTCAAATTTTCATTTTTAGTCTTATTTTCCATGTCCGATCCCTCCCATTGACTCATTCCACTGTGCGGCGCGCGCTCAAGTATTTTGAACAGGGCAAGCTCGAACCCAAACATTAAAGCACCCAGAGAAGAATAAGGAGAAGCGAGGAAAAAAAAAGAAGAAAAAAAAATAGATATAGAGAAAAAAAGATGTAAACCAAAACAGCAAAAACAAAACAAATAATAATGGGAGAAATGTAAAGTTGTACTCGAAGATGCTAATCTCGGCGAAGACGAGGCGCACTAGTTCACGCTATTCTTCTCAGCTCCTTCGCGGCAAGAGTTCACACATCCAGAGACGAATAGAGGTCGTGGTTGGTCGAACTCTAGGCCGCTCACCGCTCGCCGCCGCGCCGGCTGACTTAACCTAAACCTTGAACTCAGAAGACTTAAAGAGTTCTTCTTTTTTTCTTCTTTTTTTTTTCGGTGACTGGAGTGGTAGAACGGTTAGCCGCCTCATGTTCATCTATGACTTAACTCGGAGTTATATTTTTTTTTTTTTTTTTTTTTTTTTTTTTTACTCGGTTACCCGCCTTACCGCAGCGACCTACTCAGGTTTCTGCAATAGGACTAATAGGAGGTTGCGGATAAGTGCAGGCGCCGCCCCCACGCGCAACGCGTGCGGACTGCGGGTGTTGGAATCGTGAATATCCTGATACTTTCGCATGACTTTGACTGTGAGTCTGACGTATTGATCTCTAAAATGGGCAATGTAATCAACATGTTGGCGTTGACGGCCGTGCAAGTTGAAGTCTTGCGTTCCAAAGATATTATGCTATTCAGATACGCAAATGTAGCATAACTAGGGTGGGGGAAATGGGCCTGAGTTGGGGTACATATTGCGCCTGCAAGAATGAGAAAATACCACCTGTTAGCCCAACGACACAATGAAATTATGTCATATATATATATTATGTGTTGGAAAAGGACAGCAGAGGGGGCCGGGGGCCATCACGTGACTTTGGCCCCCTCTTCTGTCCTTTTCTAACGCACGTTTTCAAATAAGAGAGAGAAAGACAATTCCCTGTATCCGCCCATCAGTTTATGAGTATGTCACAAATATTTGCTTCCCAAAAATCCCTGGTAAAAGTGGACCAGTATGGTGTATTGGTGGCCTGAAACATCAGTATCGTGGCGCTGATGTATTGATCACAAAAAATTGACAATATTTATACAGGACGGTTGTACCGGTTGAAGTCTTGTATAATCAATATTTCTTCGTGTAATATGGGTGAGATTGATCTATTACAAACGTTTGGTTCCTAAAAATCCCAAGTAAAGAACTAGTATGGTGGCTGGAAACGCCAGTAAATGGATATGATGCTGATATAATTTATGCTGGCATTGTGCACACGTCAAGGCATAAATTCTATATAAGGTAGATGTCCCAATTACCGCCCCTGTCCCAATTACCGCCCCCCTTTTCATTTATTCTTTAAAATAAGCCTACTTTAGCAGACAAATTTAAGCGTATATGGGATAAGTGTTTTCATAGGTTGGCTGAACTGGTGAAAAAAGTTTGAAGTTGATATTTAGCAGCGTTGTGCCCTTAAAATCATAGAAGTTGACACAGGACCCTGCCCCCGTATTACCTGTTTTTCCGATGTCTTCAGCAGTTACTTATAAAATCTGTTCTCTTTACTTTCTGCTTTTTAAATGATTATAATGTCATTATTTATTTATTTTCATATTTTCATTTTTCATTTTCATGTCATTTTTTATTCATTTATATATTTTCTTTGATTCTTTTTGTTTTACAGATATAGCTGCCATTTTTCTACAAGCTGTTTTGGTAAGCTGCAAATCATATGCTTTCATTTCACTATTATATTTTTTTGAGGATGATAAATTTTGAATCAAATAGCCTCTAAGCAATCTTAAATCAACTTTAATTAATTTATCAACCATTTTTTTTCAAGTCCATACCAAAATCTCCATTATAAAAGATCAGCGGTAAAAAAAACATAAAGTTGATTCATCGGCACAGTTTTATATTTATAAATACATCTAACCCTTCATTACAGTAGTTTGTTTTCTGAAGCCTGATAAACTACGCGTATTTTTGATTTATTTTCTGATGTAAACTGAGGAAAGCAAATTTTCCAAAGATCCATACCCACCCTCGATGTCACCTAGCACATTGCGTTTTTATTTCCTAACTTTCCGAATAGTGAAATCTTCTTCATTTACTGTTTTCTAATTTCTCGGTTTTCCATCTCTATGAAATGTTGCAGTAAAGCAATGATTTTTTCTTCTTTAACTATACTTTAGAGCTCGTAATTTTTGTTTCCAATTCTCCGGACCGTATGATGACAATTTGAATAATTCATTGCGTACCAACTAGACTTTGTACTAACTATGTATAACAAGGCGCAATGCTGACAAAAAAGAAGACACTTTGGTAGCATCAAAAAAATCTATGTTTGAAAAATGACCCAGCGAAAGACTTTAGTTGAGCCAACCAAATCTTTGGTTCACCCAGCAAAATCTTTGTTGTGATGCGTACACAACCAATAATTAGCTGTACTAAAGTATTCTAAACTTTAAAGTATTCAAGTTTTCTTTCCTGTATGAGCACTGCGCAATGGTATACATGAAGCGAATTTTCGCGACGAATATATCCAACGAAATCATACAAAATCATTGCCAACCTACGCATGATAACAGTGGATGATACGAAACTGGATCGTGTTTTTCGAACTTTTGCGGTGTTTTCAGGCATCGATGGCATCAATTCGATTTTGAATTCAAGTCCGGAGGTGAATTCTAAATCGAATTGATGCCATCGATGCCCCGAAAACACATCTAAAAACACAATTGGGTTTCCTCAAATATGTAGTTAGGTTGGTATTGTTTATCATATTGGATCGCAAAAATTCGCTTATAGATAGTCTAAAATATAATTTAAAAATTTGTCAGATGCGTTGTGTATCACAAAACTGGTCCCATAATATTTTGTCCTCACTAAAGATATCTGAAGATCCATTATTTTTCTGCATCTCATATACTTTGTACATTTTTCCAGGCTCAAAATGGATACGATTATCCTCGGCCCAGTAATCAATTCCCAGTAGCGAGCTCTCCAAGACCATTTGGAACAACTCCCAGCTTCTCGCCGACTCCAACTACTAGACCACAGCCTGATTCAGGATACCAATACAATCGACCACAATCCGGATCAAACGGAGGAGGATTCTCAACTGGAAACTTCCCTGCAGGTCAACAACCATCTTCTGGTCAATCTGGCTCCCCGTCAGCTGGTTACCCCAGTTCAGGAGGTGGTTACCCCTCCACAATTGGCGGTACTGGTAATTTCCCTGGACCCACTACAGTGTCTTATCCCAGCGGTGGTTATCCTTCCGGCGGACCTGGACAAACAGGAATCGGAAATTTCCCTTCAACCACTGTGACCTATCCAACTTCCGGTTACCCCAGCGGCGGTAGTACGTTTTTGCCATCTAGTGGAAACTTCCCTACAACACCTACAGGTGGATACCCAACTGGAATTCCTTCCGGAGGTAATTTTCCGACCTCTGGGTACCCTAGTGGTATTCCATCCAGCGGAAATTTCCCATCTTCTGGGTACCCCAGTGGTATTCCATCCGGTGGAAACTTCCCATCTTCAGGATACCCCACCAGTATTCCATCTGGTGGAAACCTGCCAACTTCCGGATACCCTACGAGTATCCCGTCAAGTGGAAATCTTCCTACTTCTGGTTATCCGTCCGGCATTCCATCCAGTGGCTTGGGAAATGTTCCCAGCACGACCTACGTACCGTCCGCTCCTGGATCGTCTGGATCTAACTTCCCATCGTTTGGAACTGGCAACTTTCCCAACTATGGGTCTGGAGGCTCTGGAAGTCCAGGAAGTATTGGAAGCACGCCTGTACCAAGCTCTGGAGGCAGTTATGCGCCTGGCACAACTGGAAATGCACCATCCGGAAGTTTCGGAGGTGGTAACGCTCCAAGTTTAGGATCGAGCAATCTTGGTGGTTATGGACCTGGAAGTTCTGGTGGTAGTTTTGGAGGAGGAAACGCAGGAAGTGTCGGACCGAGCAGTTTCGGAACAGGAAACGCCGGTGGAATTGGACCCAGTAGTTTTGGTGGCGGAAATGCAGGTAGTATAGGACCCAGCAGCGTTGGTGGTGGAAACGCAGGAAGCATTGGACCAGGCAGTTATGGAGGCGGAAATGCTGGTGGAAACGGACCAAGTAGTTTTGGTGGTGGAAATGCAGGTAGCATAGGGCCAAGCAGTTTCGGAACAGGAAACGCTGGTGGAATTGGACCCAGTAGTTTTGGTGGCGGAAATGCCGGAAGCATAGGATCAGGCAGTTACGGCGGTGGAAATGCGGGTGGTAATGGACCCAGCTCTTTTGGTGTCGGCAATGCACCAACGAATTTCGGTGGTAACCAAGGAGGAGATGATGGATCAGGCCATGGAGATTATTCCGCTATCCCTGGCGAGCCTGGAGTTAACTATCCCATTTACTCAGAGATTCCCATAACGTCATTCAAATGTTCAGACCAGCAGTATCCAGGCTATTACGCAGACGTTGAAGCCCAGTGCCAAGTATTCCATATCTGTGCGAACAACATCAAGTATGACTTCCTGTGTCCAAACGGTACCATATTTCACCAGCAGTGGTTTGTGTGCGTTTGGTGGAATCAGTTTGAATGCAGCTCCGCACCCGGTCTCTACTCATTGAATGCAAATATCTACGACTACTCCAAAAACGGACAACAAGGATCATCAGGACCAACGGCAAATTTCCCAGCCCAAGTTGGACCTCAAGGACCAACAGCTGTATACGGAGGTCAGTCAGGACCCACAGGCCCAGTTGCTAACTTCCCCGCTCAAGTCGGACCGCAAGGTCCTACTGCTACATTTGGCGGGCAAACCGGTCCAGTCGGTCCCGTTGCAAACTACCCTTCTTTGACAGGTCCACAGGGTCCTGTTGCTAACTACCCTTCTTTGACAGGTCCACAGGGTCCATCTGCAACTTATGGTGGACAAACAGGGCCAACTGGCCCAACAGCCAATTTCCCAGCACAAGTTGGGCCACAAGGTCCTTCCGCAACCTACGGTGGGCAGACAGGTCCAACGGGACCAGTGGCTAATTATCCATCAATAACTGGTCCACAAGGACCTAGTGCCACATATGGTGGACAAACGGGTCCAGTAGGCCCTGTTGCCAACTATCCATCAATTACTGGTCCACAAGGACCGAGTGCTAATTTCCCTGCCCAAACTCCTGCTCCCACTTATGGACCTCCTTCGACAGGCAATTTCCCGGCCCAAAGTCCTGCACCAACTTATGGACCCCCTTCGACCGGTAACTTCCCTTCACAATCACCCGCCTATAACCCACCTTCATTTGGCAATTTCCCTGCTCAATCCCCAGCTCCAACCTACGGACCGCCCTCAAACGGTAACTTCCCCGCTCAAACTCCAGCTCCGACTTACGGACCCCCTTCAACTGACAATTTCCCATCTCAAACTCCTCGACCCACTTATGGAGTCCCTTCGTCTGGCAATTTCCCGTCTCAAACTCCCCGACCCACTTACGGAGCCCCTACATCCGGCAATTTCCCTGCACAAACTCCTGCCCCAACCTATGGACCACCATCAACCGGTAACTTCCCGTCTCAAACTCCACGACCCACATACGGGCCACCATCAACGGGTAATTTCCCGTCTCAAACTCCTCGACCCACATATGGGCCACCATCAACGGGTAATTTCCCGTCTCAAACTCCTCGACCCACATATGGGCCACCATCAACGGGCAATTTCCCAAGTCAAACACCTGCACCTACTTACGGGCCCCCATCAGGAGGCAATTTCCCCGCTCAAACTCCAGCACCTACTTACGGAACTCCATCCAGACCCGGATTTGGAGGAGTAACGAGTAACTTCCCAACACCTGTACCAAGTCAAACAATTAGTCCACCTCCCCCAGAACAACCTAACAGAGAATACTTACCTCCATACAAAAGATAGACTATATAGCTTCAAATTATTAATTTGCAGATTAGAGATGGACGAATTCATAAATGAGCGACTGGTTATTTGATATTTCACTTAATCAAAGATATTTGATGTAGGTATTGAATATTTCATCCTCATTCATTATGTTTGAAATGTCACCATGGAACCAAGCATTCTTACCGTTACTTATCTACATCTTGAACAACCCTTTTTATTTCATTTCGATGTTTTTTTAATTTATTTTTTTAATGTGTTTATGAGTAGAGTTTTTTGATTTTTTCTTTTGAGAACTCACAATTGAATAAAATAAGAGGTTACTCCTCACAAGTGCCAATTAAGCCTCTTGAACAGTCAGTGATATTATGTTAACTCCTCGAAAATCAGCAGAAGCTGATTTTTCTCAAGCTTCTGAGGTAGACTGAGTATAACAATGGCTTCCATAAGTAACACTAACAATTAATGTTTCTAAATAGGTACTCTATCTACGGTGTGATGCTCTCCGCAATTGGCATGTGCATAGATTTAAGTTTTGGCGTCTTTATGAAGCAAATGAAAGCATACCTATACTTGATGAGCTGAAAAAAGGATATCAATAGTCCTTTGGTTCATTTCCAAGTTTCATAGTTCTGAACGAATATACATTTTTGACCAAAAATACAATTTCAAATGAGAATTATTTTGCATTGTGACATCGCCTTTCGCAATCTTTTGGTATTTTACAAAACTCCCAGAGAACGTTGACTTTCATGATATTTAAGTTTTATTCAAATAAAATTGACATTTTCTAAAAACTATATGATAAATATTGATACATCAAATTCTTTGCTGAGAAAAAAGAAAAAAATCGGTTCGATGACTTTTCAACGCATCGAACATTTTTTCGATCATTCAAATGATTCCTCCATCTCTAACGCAAATGCCTATGATTATTAAGAGAGCCAAAAATCAAAAGAGCTTATTTTGAGAAGAAAGAAAGAATGCAAGTTTAACTAATTATGATTTATGTCCAGTCTCAACTTCGATGCTGCCAACGAATAATATTAATTTATTAACTTTACCTTTATTTATTTTTACGCAAAGCGTTTTGTTTAGTCAGTCAAGGAATTGAATTATTTGCTTCAACTTGCTGTCAGATTTACATAGTGTTACCCCAATTATTACCCAATAACAAAGCATTAAACTGTTATTAAGTGACATATTTTGTTCTCCTAGCAATATGCTATAAAAATAAATATATCTGATAATTGATTTTGTTAGAACCATAATATTGAAAAATTGAGCTGCCAATGATATTTTAATGTAACTGCCAATTAAGTCATCCAACATCTGCCAAATGGAACGAAACACTTTTATGAGGAACAATGATCATTCCCTCACTCAAAATAATGTATTTGAGCATAAACAAACAAACGTGACTCAAAATAAATCACCATTGTAAGTATGGTACTTACTTACACGTATAATAAAGTTACCATTTAAAGTTTAATCAACTTTCATAAAGAAATAAGTACAAAATGAAGACAGGAAAAAAACTTTCAATCACGATGTGCATTCGGGATAAAATAATGCTGCGCTGAATTAATAATAATAATAAAAAAAAAATCTTTTATTAATACTAAAATTGAAGAAAATACTGAGCTCTAACATTTAATTGAACTGCAAGTCACTGTTCAGGGACATTTTTTAGTACAAAACATCCCCCGGCAAAAATTGTCCGTACAGGTCCATAAGGTCCATAACCAATCCCCCATACAGAGAATGGATATGTATGGATCCATATGGACTTTATGGATATCATATGGGTATTACAAATCCATACATATCCAGAGTACCTATATAAGAGTAGAGTATGGCGGTCTACGATCATGGAGCTCTTGGGCCCAATTTCAAGATGGCGGCGGTCGTGTTGTTTGAGGTTATGTTACATTGTTGTTGAGAACGGTGTCGGTGAACGGTGAGTATGATGACTGTTTCCCGTCAGAAAATGTTAACATAACCTCAAAGGTTACACGGTCGACCCGGTCGGCCATCTTGAAATTGGGCCCTAAGGGCTCCTTGAACGCCTAAGATGTTGCAGCAAATCAGCGTAGGATTCACTGACTGCCATAATCTACTCTTATGTAGGTACTCTATACATATCTATACATATGATTCATATATATCCATGCTCTGTGCAGGGAATTGGTTATGGAAGTTATGGACCCGTATGGACCATTTTTGTCAGGGTCCCGAGTTATGATTTATCTGTCTTAAGACTTGCCCCAGTAAACATATATAGTTGTGGGATTGTAAGACTCATGAGTCATTAACTAGGCCAAAAAGCTCTCTGATATGTACCTGTTCACGGAAAATAAGTAGGTACAGTTTGAGGAGTAGTAACTGTGGAACGCCGCGGAATTATATGCGTCTCTCACGTTTCAAAACCGTGGTGCAGGAGGACACCAGTGGCGTAGCGTGCAATTTGGCAAGGTTGCAGTTCGTCCATTTAAACCCATGAAAACGATCGAAGTATTGAGTGTTTGGTGAACACCTTTGCATTCGACCTTTTACATTGGTTTAAATGGAAAAAAAATACAACTTTGCCAAATTGATTGCTACGCCACTGGTGGACACCGAGTATATACAGGTGTCACACTCGTGCTTCCATGGCGCCCAACATCTGCGGCTTACTACGGCAACCTGAACTTACTTATCTTCTGTATAGTTTCTTCTTACTCCTTATTGATGCTCTGAATGCAGTGGTGTAGGGTGCAATATTGCATTTTTGACCATTTAAACCCTCGAAAAAGATCGAACTATTTAGTATTCGTTGAAAATTTTCGAATTCTACCTTTTACAAATGGGTTTAAACGGACAAAACACAACGTTGCCAAATAGCACGCTACACGTCACTGTCTAAATGGTCCCGAGTTTCGGAGGAAAAACAAAGCTTTAAATACTCGTATCGTGTATGTATATATAATTAAGTAGTTGTATTTATATTCTTTTAGTTTATTTTTATCCTAGGGGCCATTTATTTGAATAGCGCCAATGTGTGTGCGTAGATTCATGTGAATTTAGCAACAGCGAGAAGCACGATATCAAAAATAATAGAATTGCTGAAAAAAAAAATTGTGAATATAAAATAAAATGAAAATTTTCTAGCTAAAACCACGTTTTTTTAATTATTTTCTTTGTTGAATTTCAGCGCATTCACCTACAGGCCAATTGCAAGGTAGATGGTGAACAGGTATGGCCAATGGGCGGCGGCAGGAGAACAAAACTCCACCATCGCATCAGTCCTGCCGCGCAAGCACCGTCGACCAAGTCTCCTAGGATTTTTGGCGGTCAGTTTGAACTAAACGCTGTGAAGAGCGCTATTGGTTAGGTGACGCTCAGTCGAAGAACACCATTGGTGAGGTGACGCTTACGACACGAGCGGTGGTTACTCACACTCTCACACCGATTCTCATACTGTCAGGCTACTCACACACTCTCATCAGGCTCAGCCCATTGACCATACCTGTTCCTCCATCTACCTTGGGCCAATGGCAAAGATCATCGTTTTGTACCGCTATGTTGACAAAAAAAAAAAAAAAAAAAAAAAAAAAAAAACAACAATTCTAAGAAGTTAACCCTTTCATGCACGCATTTTGGGATTTAAGTTCTTTTGAGATTTTTTTAGACCATTCAAAAGAAGACAATATTCTAAGAACTTTGATGGGCCACACAACTTTCGGAAAAATGTCCAAAATCATTAAATCCCACGTTACATAAAATGGTACGCATGTGTACCACTTCCCAAGAAAGGGTTAAGGGAAGTCGGACGTCGCACCCTTTCCCATGTTAATTTTGTGAACTTCAATGTACCTTTTCTCAAGACCTACTGACAATGCGAGTCGATTTTCAAAAACTTAGGCTCATTTGAATTCTAACACTTTTTTCTTTACTTTGAAAGGGTAACTAGGGGTTTTTGAAAATTCTCAAAATTCCCTTCAGGACCGGCTTTTGAAGTTTTTTACAAAAAAATAGCATAATTTTGGCGGAATTTTTGGCATAAATTGGTGACAGCAAATAATTTTGGGAAAACCCCATCTTGAAGTATGTAAAATCATGTAAGAAACAAAATGAGCCCACTTTTTTGAAAATCGACTCAGTTGTTTCTGAGGGTATTTTTTCTGTGAAAAATCACAAACTCAAGAAAAACATAGTTTGAAAATTCGAGAAAAAACATTCTAAATGCATAGTACACTTTTAGTAACACTTTTTTTTATTTCTTAAATGAACTTACTCTCACAGAGTAGACTACTTATCAGAGACAAGTGAACTTATGATCAACCTGATCATTAAAGCTGAGGATATATGGAACAAAGTTTGCTGAACAAATAAATTTTGAATATGTTGTCCAAAATTCTTGTCTGATGACTCCCCTAAATAACTATAACAGGAGGATCATTCAACTTACTTCATCGTAATACCAATCTCAGGAGGTCTGCCTATGAACGACGCCGCTATGGGCTGATAAAAGCAAAATTTGAATGCGATGTTATGGTAACCATTGTGTGTAAGTTCCCGTCTTTTAAAGCTACCCACAAAATAGCCTTTAACTAACCACTAACGGATCTACATAGGAGATTGTCCTTTTCTGTCTTTTCCCATTTGAATGCATGTGTTATTAGAAGAGAGTAAAAGAGAGGAGGATAATCACGTGACTGCGCCCCGAATCTGTCCTTTTCTAACACACGCGTTCTAATGGGAGAAGAGAGAGAAGGATAGATTCCTAGCGGATCCAAGTTATTGTCCTTCTCTCTCTCTTCTCCCATTAGAATGCATGTGTTAGCAAAGGATAGAAGAGGGGGCGAAAATCACGTGACTGCCCCTAATCCATCCTTTTCTAACACACGCGTTCTAATGGGAGAAGAGAGAGAAGGACAGATCCCTGTATCCGCGAATGTACGACGGGACTCTTAACGATGGTTATACCATAGCAACATTCCATCACAAGGCAAGGGTCTAAAATTTTGTGTTTTTTATGAAAAAAAATTGTTGTTCTTGATGAGCTGAGAGCAATGGTGCCTTTGGTTTTTTCATAGTGTCCCGGTTTTGGAGATACACTCGTGTAAAGCTGCAAAAAATCGCATGCGTAGTGACGTCACAACGCGGAATGGGTCTGTTGCAAACTTTTGCAACATCACTATAGAGTGTAATCAACCTCATGTGAAATTGCGAGAAAAGTTCATTGGTGGCAGCAGATAGTCATAAAATGCAATAACAAACTCACCAGAGGCATTTGACTGAAATCCAAGATGGCGGTAAAATATCGAGCAATCTGTATGCAAGCACCATGAACATCCAAGATGGCCAACCTCACAACATCGATCACAACCAATCACAACGCAAAAAACTCATAACCTCCGATGCTGTGAGGTTGTTAACGTTGGCCATCATGGACGTTCACGGTGCGTGCACTCAGGTTGCTCGATATTTTACCGCCATCTTGGGTTTCAGTTAAACTCCTCTTGTGAGTTTAATACTGCATTTTATGACTTTCTGATGCCACCAATGGACTTTTCACGTGATTTTACTTAAGATTTAACACTCTATATCCCTGTAGCAAAAGTTTGCAACAGACCCAAAACAATGCATTTTGGGCCAAAATCTGACTTAATTAGAAACCAAAGGTATCTTTGTTCGCAGCTCATCAAGTACTTTCATTTTCTTCATTAAAAAAACACAAAATTTCAGACCCTTGCAACTGCCCCATTTTTGACCGAAAGGGTCATTCACATAGACAGTACTACCCGTTTTCTTCCAGATTCAAGTTACCGGAAGGAATGTCAAAGCTAACTCCATATTTTTAGCGCGAGTAGCAGTGGCGGCTCGTGCAATTTGGCAACAGCGTTTTTACTCCATTTGATTCTATGTAAAACAATTGATTCGATAGTGAAGCAGCGCTTCACCAGCAGTCGATTGTTTTACATTGAATCAAATGGAGGCAACACATTGTTGCCAAATTGCACCAGCCTCCATTGGTGAGTAGTCAACTATTCCTACTCTCCGGTGTTCATTTTGCCTATCCCGCTAATTGAAGGCGCTCGAATGAAACACGATTTTGCGAACGTTACCAAACTGGTGGAACTTTTACTGTCAATCAGGGATCGATGTGCGGAAACGAATAGCTGGGAGTGGCACTAAAAGGGCTCACGATTGACTGATCGAAAAAGTTAATGACTGATCCTTTGATTGGTTCCTTTGTCCGTAGCGCATCTTTATAGACTTATTTAGTGTGACGGCACAAAAAAAAAAAAAAAAAAAAAAAAAAAATGGAGCCTAAACAAATGCTGTATCTCACTCACTCTCGCGGGTTTTCCCATAAGAAACAGGATCCAAACTTTCAAATGCAAATTTGTGGTGGTAAACAACAAGTTCTCTCAGATTTCTTTGCACCGTGGGATTCTACGTACCTTAAAATATAGTCACGTTACAACAAAATTTTCGAAACATCGCGCGTTAATTTACAATTACAGATACGTACTTACATCTAAGAAGTCCTATGTTTTTCCCTTTTCCCACTCACAGTTTCTTACAGAGCCAAAATATAATAGAGAACACGCACTATAGCCTTGCGCGCGGTGGCTGGCTTTTTTTTACGGAGCTCAACAGAAATTAACAAAGGGAGCATGAAGGAGCACCATCCAACATGGACCATACGTTGACTGATGCAATTTTGGTGCTTCGAATTCACTAGTCAAAAATCTCAACGACGTTTCTCATCAGCCAACGTATGGTCCATTTTTTCGGTGTTCTGTTGAGACCCCGAAAAAAAAATTGTCACCGCGCGCAAACATATGGGCTCATTGGCACCATCACGTACCTCGAACAAGCTTCGAAACGAAGAGAAGTTAGGATGATTGAGTGTCATGGTGGTGATACGCCCATAAGAGACCGTGAGTAAGACAAGGACAAAACATAGGACATCTTCCGATATAACAGTGGTTGTAAATTCATCACTTTCGTGATCTTTCTTGGATTATGTCGGAGTGAAAAGATACTTTAGGGTAACGGAATCTATAATGGGTGCAATCGAATTTGAGAAAACTGGTTGCTATTAACTGGCATGAATTTTTTGCATTCGAAAATTTGGAAGTGATTTGTTATGGGAAGATCGATGCGAGTGAGCGAGATAGAGCATTTGTTTGGATCCAATTTTGATCGAGACATCATCACTAAACATGTCTATTTCAATGATGCACTGAGTAGGTGATTGAAGAAAAAGCCATTCTAAAAAAAGTTTTAAAGAGGAGAAAAAAAAAAAACCTTACGCAAACTATTCTCAATATCATTCGTAACTAAAGAGAATCGAATTTGAGCCGAAACTTATTTTTTTCATCACACTCCTCACAAACTCGTAACCAACTCCTCGTCGGGGGAGGGATAGGGGAAGGGGTTAGCTTAAATCATGATTGACGAGAAAGTTTCGAGCTCATCTTCTCCCGGGATTGGGCTGTTTGATCAACACCAAGACAGCGATGTTTCCGATCGTCGATTTGTGTAAGAGGTAGGAGGCGGTTGGAAGGGGGGGGGGGTATTACTTTGTTACTTATCCCATACGCCACGGCTCACAGACCACAGAATTGACGCCACAGGCGCGGCACTCACTGGATCAAAACATGGATTTTTCCAAACATTATCCCCCCCCCCTGTTTCAGAAAACGTTGAGACGGAGTCTATCTTTCGACAACAAATTAACGTCCGAGAGCTAAGAATCAAACCGATATAAACAAGCCGTGAGGAGTCGTTCTACCGATTCTTTCCACGGATTTTTTACTGACTTCCCGTCGGGTTACGGAGTTGGAATTTTACATGAAGCATCCTTGCTTGCTGTAGATGGAGCCAAAAATCCTAAACCATAAAAAATTCTGAACGGTTTTTGGTCAGGAGCCTGATTGGGTGATTGAGTTTTGGTTGGGACCTATGTAACGTGGCTATACAACATGGGCAAAAAGGTGATGTCTCCAAAACCCAGCTTGTGACCCCTCAATCAATTCAGCTTGGAAAATGGAATCGATCGCCCTTAAGGGTTTTCATATCTTTTGAAACTGGGGCCTATGCAACGTTGCTATACAACATGGGCAAAAATGTGATGTCTCCAAAATCAAGCTTGTGACCCCTCAATCGATTCAGCTTGGAAAATGGAATCGATCGCCCTCAAGGGTTTTCATATCTTTTGAAACTGGGGCCTATGCAACATGGGCAAAAAGGTGATGTCTCCAAAACCCAGCTTGTGACCCCTCAATCGATTCAGCTTGGAAAATGGAATCGATCGCCCTCAAGGATTTTCATATCTTTTGAAACTGGGGCCTATGCAACGTTGCTATACAACATGGGCAAAAATGTGATGTCTCCAAAATCCAGCTTGTGACCCCTCAATCGATTCAGCTTGGAAAATGGAATCGATCGCCCTCAAGGGTTTTCATATCTTTTGAAACTGGGGCCTATGCAACATGGGCAAAAAGGTGATGTCTCCAAAACCCAGCTTGTGACCACTCAATCGATTCAGCTTGGAAAATGGAATCGATCGCCCTCAAGGATTTTCATATCTTTTGAAACTGGGGCCTATGCAACGTTGCTATACAACATGGGCAAAAATGTGATGTCTCCAAAACCCAGCTTGTGACCACTCAATCGATTCAGCTTGGAAAGTGGAATCAATCGCTCTCAAGCGTTTTCATATCTGTTGAAACTGGGGCCTATGCAACGTTGCTATACAACATGGGCAAAAATGTGATGTCTCCAAAACCCAGCTTGTGACCCCTCAATCGATTCAGCTTGGAAAGTGGAATCAATCGCCCTCAAGCGATTTCATATCTGTTGAAACTGGGCCTATGCAACGTTGCTATACAACATGGGCAAAAATGTGATGTCTCCAAAACCCAGCTTGTGACCCCTCAATCGATTCAGCTTGGAAAGTGGAATCAATCGCCCTCAAGCGATTTCATATCTGTTGAAACTGGGCCTATGCAACGTTGCTATACAACATGGGCAAAAATGTGATGTCTCCAAAACCCAGCTTGTGACCCCTCAATCGATTCAGCTTGGAAAGTGGAATCAATCGCCCTCAAGGGTTTTCATATCTTTTGAAACTGGGGCCTATGCAACGTTGCTATACAACATGGGCAAAAATGTGATGTCTCCAAAATCCAGCTTGTGACCCCTCAATCGATTCAGCTTGGAAAGTGGAATCAATCGCCCTCAAGCGTTTTCATATCTGTTGAAACTGGGGCCTATGCAACGTTGCTATACAACATGGGCAAAAATGTGATGTCTCCAAAATCCAGCTTGTGACCCCTCAATCGATTCAGCTTGGAAAATGGAATCGATCGCCCTCAAGGGTTTTCATATCTTTTGAAACTGGGGCCTATGCAACATGGGCAAAAATGTGATGTCTCCAAAACCCAGCTTGTGACCCCTCAATCGATTCAGCTTGGAAAGTGGAATCAATCGCCCTCAAGGGTTTTCATATCTTTTGAAACTGGGGCCTATGCAACGTTGCTATACAACATGGGCAAAAATGTGATGTCTCCAAAACCCAGCTTGTGACCCCTCAATCGATTCAGCTTGGAAAGTGGAATCAATCGCCCTCAAGGGTTTTCATATCTGTTGAAACTGGGGCCTATGCAACGTTGCTATACAACATGGGCAAAAATGTGATGTCTCCAAAACCCAGCTTGTGACCCCTCAATCGATTCAGCTTGGAAAGTGGAATCAATCGCCCTCAAGGGTTTTCATATCTTTTGAAACTGGGGCCTATGCAACGTTGCTATACAACATGGGCAAAAATGTGATGTCTCCAAAACCCAGCTTGTGACCCCTCAATCGATTCAGCTTGGAAAGTGGAATCAATCGCCCTCAAGCGTTTTCATATCTGTTGAAACTGGGGCCTATGCAACGTTGCTATACAACATGGGCAAAAATGTGATGTCTCCAAAACCCAGCTTGTGACCCCTCAAACGATTCAGCTTCGAAAGTGGAATCAATCGCCCTCAAGGGTTTTCATATCTTTTGAAACTGGGGCCTATGCAACGTTGCTATACAACATGGGCAAAAATGTGATGTCTCCAAAACCCAGCTTGTGACCCCTCAATCGATTCAGCTTGGAAAGTGGAATCAATCGCCCTCAAGGGTTTTCATATCTTTTGAAACTAGGGCCTATGCAACGTTGCTATACAACATGGGCAAAAATCCGATGTCTCCAAAACCCAGCTTGTGACCCCTCAATCGATTCAGCTTGGAAAGTGGAATCAATCGCCCTCAAGCGTTTTCATATCTGTTGAAACTGGGGCCTATGCAACGTTGCTATACAACATGGGCAAAAATGTGATGTCTCCAAAACCCAGCTTGTGACCCCTCAATCGATTCAGCTTGGAAAGTGGAATCAATCGCCCTCAAGGGTTTTCATATCTTTTGAAACTGGAGCCTATGCAACGTTGCTATACAACATGGGCAAAAATGTGATGTCTCCAAAACCCAGCTTGTGACCCCTCAATCGATTCAGCTTGGAAAGTGGAATCAATCGCCCTCAAGCGTTTTCATGTCTGTTGAAACTGGGGCCTATGCAACGTTGCTATACAACATGGGCAAAAATGTGATGTCTCCAAAACCCAGCTTGTGACCCCTCAATCGATTCAGCTTGGAAAGTGGAATCAATCGCCCTCAAAGGTTTTCATATCTTTTGAAACTGGGGCCTATGCAACGTTGCTATACAACATGGGCAAAAATGTGATGTCTCCAAAACCCAGCTTGTGACCCCTCAATCGATTCAGCTTGGAAAATGGAATCGATCGCCCTCAAGGATTTTCATATCTTTTGAAACTGGGGCCTATGCAACGTTGCTATACAACATGGGCAAAAATGTGATGTCTCCAAAACCCAGCTTGTGACCCCTCAATCGATTCAGCTTGGAAAGTGGAATCAATCGCCCTCAAGCGTTTTCATATCTGTTGAAACTGGGGCCTATGCAACGTTGCTATACAACATGGGCAAAAATGTGATGTCTCCAAAACCCAATTTGTGACCCCTCAATCGATTCAGCTTGGAAAGTGGAATCAATCGCCCTCAAGGGTTTTCATATCTTTTGAAACTAGGGCCTATGCAACGTTGCTATACAACATGGGCAAAAATGTGATGTCTCCAAAACCCAGCTTGTGACCCCTCAATCGATTCAGCTTGGAAAGTGGAATCAATCGCCCTCAAGCGTTTTCATATCTGTTGAAACTGGGGCCTATGCAACGTTGCTATACAACATGGGCAAAAATGTGATGTCTCCAAAACCCAGCTTGTGACCCCTCAATCGATTCAGCTTGGAAAGTGGAATCAACCGCCCTCAAGGGTTTTCATATCTTTTGAAACTGGGGCCTATGCAACGTTGCTATACAACATGGGCAAAAATGTGATGTCTCCAAAACCAGCTTGTGACCCTCAATCGATTCAGCTTGGAAAATGGAATCGATCGCCCTCAAGGGTTTTCATATCTTTTGAAACTGGAGCCTATGCAACATGGGCAAAAAGGTGATGTCTCCAAAACCCAGCTTGTGACCCCTCAATCGATTCAGCTTGGAAAGTGGAATCAATCGCCCTCAAGCGTTTTCATATCTGTTGAAACTGGGGCCTATGCAACGTTGCTATACAACATGGGGAAAAATGTGATGTCTCCAAAACCCAGCTTGTGACCCTCAATCGATTCAGCTTGGAAAGTGGAATCAATCGCCCTCAAGGGTTTTCATATCTTTTGAAACTGGGGCCTATGCAACGTTGCTATACAACATGGGCAAAAATGTGATGTCTCCAAACCCAGCTTGTGACCCCTCAATCGATTCAGCTTGGAAAGTGGAATCAATCGCCCTCAAGCGTTTTCATATCTGTTGAAACTGGGGCTATGCAACGTTGCTATACAACATGGGCAAAATGTGATGTCTCCAAAACCAGCTTGTGACCCCTCAATCGATTCAGCTTGGAAAGTGGAATCAATCGCCCTCAAGGGTTTTCATATCTTTTGAAACTGGGGCCTATGCAACGTTGCTATACAACATGGGCAAAAATGTGATGTCTCCAAAACCCAGCTTGTGACCCCTCAATCGATTCAGCTTGGAAAATGGAATCGATCGCCCTCAAGGGTTTTCATATCTTTTGAAACTGGAGCCTATGCAACATGGGCAAAAAGGTGATGTCTCCAAAACCCAGCTTGTGACCCCTCAATCGATTCAGCTTGGAAAATGGAATCGATCCCCCTCAAGGATTTTCATATCTTTTGAAACTGGGGCCTATGCAACGTTGCTATACAACATGGGCAAAAATCCGATGTCTCCAAAACCCAGCTTGTGACCCCTCAATCGATTCAGCTTGGAAAGTGGAATCAATCGCCCTCAAGCGTTTTCATATCTGTTGAAACTGGGGCCTATGCAACGTTGCTATACAACATGGGCAAAAATGTGATGTCTCCAAAACCCAGCTTGTGACCCCTCAATCGATTCAGCTTGGAAAGTGGAATCAATCGCCCTCAAGGGTTTTCATATCTTTTTAAACTGGAGCCTATGCAACGTTGCTATACAACATGGGCAAAAATGTGATGTCCCAAAACCCAGCTTGTGACCCCTCAATCGATTCAGCTTGGAAAGTGGAATCAATCGCCCTCAAGCGTTTTCATGTCTGTTGAAACTGGGGCCTATGCAACGTTGCTATACAACATGGGCAAAAATTTGATGTCTCCAAAACCCAGCTTGTGACCCCTCAATCGATTCAGCTTGGAAAGTGGAATCAATCGCCCTCAAAGGTTTTCATATCTTTTGAAACTGGGGCCTATGCAACGTTGCTATACAACATGGGCAAAAATGTGATGTCTCCAAAACCCAGCTTGTGACCCCTCAATCGATTCAGCTTGGAAAATGGAATCGATCGCCCTCAAGGATTTTCATATCTTTTGAAACTGGGGCCTATGCAACGTTGCTATACAACATGGGCAAAAATGTGATGTCTCCAAAACCCAGCTTGTGACCCCTCAATCGATTCAGCTTTGGGAAAATGGAATCAATCGCCCTCAAGGGTTTTCATATCTTTTGAAACTGGGGCCTATGCAACGTTGCTATACAACATGGGCAAAAATGTGATGTCTCCAAAACCCAGCTTGTGACCCCTCAATCGATTCAGCTTGGAAAGTGGAATCAATCGCCCTCAAGCGTTTTCATATCTGTTGAAACTGGGGCCTATGCAACGTTGCTATACAACATGGGCAAAAATGTGATGTCTCCAAAACCCAGCTTGTGACCCCTCAATCGATTCAGCTTGGAAAGTGGAATCAATCGCCCTCAAGGGTTTTCATATCTTTTGAAACTGGGGCCTATGCAACGTTGCTATACAACATGGGCAAAAATGTGATGTCTCCAAAACCCAGCTTGTGACCCCTCAATCGATTCAGCTTGGAAAGTGGAATCAATCGGCCGCAAGGGTTTTCATATCTTTTGAAACTCGGGCCTATGCAACGTTGCTATACAACATGTGCAAACATGTGATGTCTCGAAAACCCAGCTTGAGGTTTTTACATGTGAATCGATCCAAAAATTGCGTGTAGCAAAAGTTTGTAACGGCCCCACTTAGAGAATATGTAAGAAGCGCCCTCAAATCGGAAGTATGCAATTTGCGCTAAATGCTGTACCAAATAAAGTACTTAGAATATAAATGGGGCTCTAAAAAACTTTTGCCACATACAGGTAATTTTAGAGTTGATTCTTGCATACAAACCAGTGAATCTGACTATGGCACACTAAGAATTCACAAAAATCACTCTCAAAATCGGGCTTCATGGCGGAGAGAGCGTCGCGTAGATATCTAGGGAGATTGTTATCTAATTTGAGACACATATCCGTGTTTCCGTAGAGAAAGTGACAAATTAGACAGCTGAATGGAGATTCCTGTCTAATGGTTCCTGTCCCATGAGACCTGCGTAGCTCCGCCATTGTGATTTTGGCGTTACAACTATTATCTGAGTTATTATTACCTATATACATGGGGGGTTTAATGGGGCTATTGCACACTTTTGCTATAAGCGATTTAATAGTCGATCGAGGCGTAAAAACCTCAGAAAATAACGATGGCGGCACTGAAAACTTCCCTAATCCACTCCTAAACTCAATAAACGCAGTTATTTGCGCGAGCGTAATGGTGGCCGAAGGCACTAACAATGGGAGATTCCTATCTTAATTTCGTCACTCTTTCTATGTTGACAAGGATGATTCACAGAGTAATTAGTCATCAGAGTGATGATCCACATCCGATGAATGGTACCGCAACTCCAAGTGACACCGGTGTCAAATGAAAGTAGTCTCTTATTGGTCACTTCTTGATGGAGTTTCAGAATTGTTAGATGGGAATCTCCCATTGTTAGTGCCTTCGGCCACCATTACGCTCGCTCAAATAACTGCGTTTATTGAGTTTAGGAGTGGATTTTGGAAGTTTTTAGTGCCACCATCGTTATTTTTTGAGGTTTTTACGCCATAATCGACTATTAAATCGCTTATAAAAAAAGTGTGCAATAGCCCCATTGCCCCCCCCCTGACGATCGATACTTTTCTATAGTTTTAAATGGAGTAGACATCGATTTATCGTATTTCACGAGCCCCTTCTGGTTTCTACTTACTGTGTGACGAGAACGATATGCGCAAATGAAGACGCAGACGTCACGACAAGACCATTAAAGCATTGTGTTACGGGTCTCAGTGTTGTTGTGTGAGTGCATCATCAACCATGTCTCTGCATGCATGTGTGTATCTGTGTGTATATTTATTTATTTACAAATCAAGATGAGTTCATTTGTATGTGTGTGTGTGTTTGCATGATGAGTATATATCGCGACACATGTTTTCAATAAACACCTCTTTTGAAGTGGAGCCCCCAAAAGCTCCTTTAAGATATAGAAGGATAATATGGCCGAGGTGTCCGCCGCACCCTGGTCTAAGGCAGTAGCGTCGCGTGAGCTGCGATGTATCTATTATCCTCCATTTAAATCCACAAAAACAATCGATTTTCTGGAGGTTCACTGTGCACCCCCTCATAATTGATTGTTTCTGTGGATTTAAATGGAAAAAGTATCGATAGATCGCAGTTTATTACGCGACGCTACTGGTCTGAGGTCTCCAAAAAGTGGCTAAAAATCAGAAAATAAATTTCACAAAAATTTATCATTTATAAACTTTCAAGACCAATTGGACTCATTTATACTAAGTAAGTAAAGGGAACTACTCGACTTTAGACCAGTGGCGTAGCGTGAAATTGGCAACGTTGCAATTCGTCCATTTAAAAGCATGAAAAAGATCGAACTATTGGGTGTTCAGTGAACACCTTCGCATTCAACCTTTTACAGGGGTTTAAATGGACAGAATACAACGTTGCCAACTTGTTGCTGACTCGACTTTAATATTAATATAAAATTAAACCTAGTGCTAAGAATTTCTTGAAACTTCCAGGAACTTTTCTTCCCTACGTTGAGTCTCATTCCAAAAAATATCAAATAGTTTTATAAATTAGATTATTTTTAAGGGAATTAAAAATTCGATATTAAATATGATAACGTTGGAATACTAGTAGGTCTGTTTAGCCCTTCATTGCATGAGAATATTATTATGTTTTTTTTTTTTAACCAAAAATGGATTTTTCAATTCACTAGGTTGTCAAATATATGGGAAAAATATCGTTTGATTGGACAGTTTTTTGGTAAAAATTTTCATTTTTCAATTTTTTACTCGTTTTATACACATGCAATAAAACCATAGGAAATGGCGGGAAAATAAAAAAAAAAAAAAAAATCACTTTGATTGGATTTTTCAAAAAAAAACTAGGTAGGTAAAACTAATAAAATTGGGATTGAATTGGATACGGGAACAAATCCCCCCCGCCATGATTTACATTATTAAATGCATTACAATGAGTGCTGGTAGAGTCTTTTGAAAAATGTTTGAGCCCGTTTTCATGTTTTCTTATAATGTGACACTAGTGATACAATTTGAAATAAGTCAAAATACACATTAAAATGTCTGATATAGGGCTTTTTCATCATGTGACACTAGCGTCGCACTATGCAGGGAAGGGTTAGTACAAATGTGTCCAATTCAAATCACAGAGAAGACTTTTAACAAGTGTTTGGAACCCAAAAGCGTCACTGAAAAGTTTTAAATGAAGTTTAAAAGGGCGAAAATGATGATTTTTCGTTCAGTACGGCAACAATGGTTTCCGGCCATTTGATTCTATGTAAAACAATCGATTGGACAGTGAAACAGCGCTTCACCAGCATATTCGACTGTTTTACATTTAGTCAAATGGTGTCAAGACATTGTTGCCAAATCCTACGAACCGCCACTGTAACTTATTTTCACCGATTTTTCTCCACTTTTTATCGATTTTGAAACCATAGTGCGCCAGCCGTTCCAGTACTTTTAAAGCTTCTTAAAGAGGAAGATGGGTGAGGATTTCATACCCCGGCTCCCGCGCATTGTGTAATCCTTCTGAGCTCTCGTTTTGATTTCTTTTATATATGAGGATGAGAGATGAAGAGTGGCTTTAGCGCGCATCAACTATTGACACAAGTCGCGACGCGCATTAGGACAAAGTAGCCGATCCCATTCAACTGTGATCATCAAGTGTGGGTAAGTATTGGAGCTGTAGTATGATGTATGATGACGCGGACGAAAAGTTCTCGCTAGATGTCTCTTCGGGTCTCATCGCTTTTTGCTAGCTTTTATCAAGATAATTCCCGTGGCGTATAGCGTGCAATTCGGCAACGTTGCACTGTGTCCATTTAAGCCCATGAAAAAGGTCGACTGATAGGGTGTTCGGTGAGCACCTTCGCATTCGACTTTTCATCACGGGTTTAAATGGACATAATATAACATTACCAAAATTGCACGCTACGCCACTGGATGATTCCAGAGTCGATTAGTTCGAACCGCGGACACCACCTCGCGTCACGCTGCTCAAAAAGTCAACAGTCTTTGGCTAGAGTTGACGAATTCATGCTAAAAACACAACTTTCAGGAACGTCAGCACCTGCAAACATACTTCAAAAAGATGCTCTGCAAGTTTCAAGCTGGAAGACTCAAAAATAAAGCCGGAAATTATGAAATACGAAAGTTCCTGTTCGCCTCAATGAGTGAGAGCGAGGCGGATCGACGTAATATCACTTGCACTCACTCACTCTCACTCACTAAGCTTATGGCGAAATGAATTTCATAATTTACGGCTTTGATTTTCACCCTTTACTGCATGATTTTTTTTTTCAATAAAATAATTTTTTTCAGTACAATTTCGATCCTTGAGACAGGGAAAAATAGTGAAAAAATTCTTTCCATTATATTTCTATGGTAAAGAGCCTGAATATTAATTTTTCCAAATATGGCCTTACCCGCATTTAGGTATCCATGCAACTGAAAATAAAGTTTTCAGGCTAAAAAAAAAAAAAAAATTAAAGTAGTAAAAAATAAGTTAGTAAGTTTCAATAGTTGTTTTTTTTTGTATATGGTACCCCTGCGTTACTCCCAAACATAACAATGAAAATCGGAAAATCTCTATCAGATTTGCAGTAAGCTATTTTCAACCACTCTGCACGTTCTCTATCCTATGATGCGCGCTCTAGGACAAAATCGACAATTCTTACTCGTTTAGTATCTGTTCCACATGTGACCCACCATGCAGCGACAGTACAACTCAAGTCTCCTACTTTTAGATAAGGCTTCAAAGTAATTGTTCCAGATCTGGGCTCATCTGCAGTTAAGGGTTAAACCAATTTTGCTCATTTTGGGCTCAAAAAATCCATACAAAATTTTTGCAGGTGCTGACGTTATTGGATTTTGCGTTTTTTCTATGGTTTCAGTTTAAAACGCTATCCATCGGATTGAAATCTGGAAAAGTTTCGCCTGGAATCACCTTACGGTGAATCTTAATCGTTTGGAGCCGATGCCTGCCATCAGAGAGCGCTATACCGTTCGATCGTTCCCATCATCGGATGTGCCTTACTTTTATGGATGCGCCTTCATTTTTCAAGATAGACTAAAACGGTACAGTCTCATACGAATAGTTAACTTCTTTCCAACTCACGGCAAACGCTTTATCTAATTCGAAATTTCAAATTCTCTATGGAACGGCATTTTTGACCGTGGAGTCATCACCAATATCAGCATATTTATGAGTAGAGGCACCTTTTTATCGTCAAGTTCAAATCCCCAATTTCGTCAAGTTCAATTTCGATGTATTTAGCTTTTTTTTTCTAGCGACACAACAAAATTTGTTTTTGTTTTTTTGTTTTTTTTTTCTTTTCAAACAATTTTTTTTCGATGGAAACCTTCCCCAAGACTAGGGTTTTGACCCTGTTCTTTCTATTGTTAAATTCAACTGTTCAATACACTGTGTGATGAGTCCGATTGAGATTGATAGACGTGTTACCGTTTTTCTTAAATTCGCGTAATCGCGAATTTCGTCAGCTCACTAACTCGTAAAATTGCACAAATTTCTTGAATTAGCGAAAATATTAGCTGATTTCGCGGGACATTTCGCGTCAAATGCCAAATTTCGTGTTTTCGAGGAAAACGTCCGGATTTCGCGTTTTTTCGCGAAATATCGCGGCCGCGAAAAAAGGGGCTTCTATTTATGAGGGGGCCCAGAGGCCCCCCCCCTTTTCATTCCTGGGATAACGGAGGGGGAGGTGGGTGTTTCCACACATTCTCAGTCGTGGCCAAAGTCTGCGTCTCGGTCGGAATTTCGGAGTCATACTACCTCGGGGGGGGGGGGGGGGGGGGCTGTTATTGGAATATTTTGAAGAAGGAAGGGGGATTTGGGAGTTTTTCTATGCGAAATTTTGAAAAATTGAGGCTTGAATCGTTCAATTCCAGAGAGATGTGAATGTGATTTTAGAGACGATGCGTTTTTAGTGCATGATGTAACTAACGCTTCCTTTCATTCCCTATTCTGAATCAGGTGAGGTGCGACCTCACTTGCGCCTCACACGGCAAGCCATGGCGCCACCGGTTTCTGGGCCTAAATAGAGTATCGCACAGCTAACAATCCTCCCATCTCATGGATGTTAAGTTAAGGAATTGCACACAGTGGAACAACATGCCGAAAACATGGGAAAAAATATTAAGTATTGTAAGAGTTCCATGAAAGTAAAAAAAAAAAAAAAAAAAAAAAAAAAAAAAAAAAAAAAAAAAAACCGATTTGAATCAACTCAACGGTATGTTTGTGTTATAGAATGCTTTCTCACATTTTTAGCTATTTTCTGGTTTACTAGGCAAGTGAGACATTTGAGACTCTCACTTTTGATACAAAAAATGAGTATCCATCTTTGATTAACTGAATCTAGAGGGGATATTAAAAGTTTAGGGAAATCAAACCAGAACTTAATTATAACATGTTCTCTTTATTATAAAAATACTGATTAAAATCAAACTAAAATTACCATAGATTACAATAATACATGAGAATTCATAATCTCAAAAATAAATATCATCAGCGTACCTGTATAAAAGACAAAACATTATTCTCATGTAAAATGCATTACAAACGACTAGAGGTAACCATTTCTGAAATAAAAATTTACTTTGGACGATAAGGAGATTCTATTCAACGTTGACGTAACTTATTGTAAGGAACTTGATTGAGTCATTTAAATGAAAAACTGGAGTAAGTTTCGACAGCGAATTGAAAAGCACGGAGATCACCAAACAGCAACCCATCATATAATTAGCGACTTTCAGGTATTCCTTTGATCACTTTCAAAGCTTCTGGATACTGATAATAATTAATTAACAAAAACAAAGTGGTTAATTTTCTGTTTGGCTCTGCCCAGATGGCAATTCAGAATTAATCAAACGAGGCCATTCATAGAAAACTAAAAGGGGCACATAAAACATGAGGTGCGCTCTTCAGACAAAAGTCTCTATTCTATCACAAAACTGCTTTCTCAGAAAGAGCACACCCATTGTTTTATGGGCCTTTTAATCTCTTGTTTTGAGTCTATTTCTAAAAAAATTAAATTATTTAGGCACATTATTGAAACATTTAAGCTGCAATCTAGTTCTGGCGGTGAATTTTTTAACAACCTCGTCGACAACTCTGAAACAGAAATAAAAGATCATGCACAGTCAATGAAATTGTTTAAGTATTGTTTTGACACAAAACATTTTTATGAAAAACAAAAGAGGCAAATATATGATTCTGTTTTTACTCAACATTGATAGATTTGAAGAGCAACAAATATGTAAAATTTGAATGGTAAATGCATTTCTGCAATAATATACTGGATCAGACCAGTGTTGCCAGATCGAGGGTAAAAAGCCGTATCGACCCCATTTAAATCAATATAAAACATACGGCTGTTTCACCCCAATCTGGCAACACTGGATCAGACATAAGAGTGGAAAGGGTTAGCTTCTTGGGCATCTTATTAGAGACCAAGTGATTTCAAGACTAATGCATTTATTTGTTTAAATCAATTAAGGATAATGTGTATACTTTGGGAAATGGGGCAGTTACAAGGGTCTGAAATGTTGTGTTTTTTATCAAGAAAAAGAAAGTACTTGATGAACTGAGAACAAAGATGCTTTTGGTTTCTAATTCCCATTGTTCTAGATATTAGATTTTGGCCAAAAAATACATTGTTTTAAATGGGAATTACGTGTAATGACATCACTTTTTCCCACAAGGAGTATGGACACCAGCTCTTAAGAGTTGCTGGAATGGTTGTGGGTTTTAGGCTGTCAGGGATGCTTGGAAGAGTCGAGGGCTGAATCTAAAGGTGTTGAAGGCAAGAGTAGGAAAGCAAGGGAGCGGTCTTCAATGCCAGTAAGTCCACCTGTCCACCGCCTAACGTCAACCCTCAAATTCATTCACGCGTGGTGATTCCTTTCAAATGTTTAAAGTGGCGTGTCTGTACTCCCCATTGAACTGTTTGGGAAGGAATTTGAGTGAGCAAACGATTTTTAACAACTTTACAAGTGTGTATCTCCAAAACTAGGAAACGTAGGAAAAAACCAAAGGTACCATAGTTCTCAGCTCATCAAGTACTATCATTTACTTTACAAAAAACATTACAATACAATTTCAGAACCTTGCAACTTCCCTATTGAGGTAATTCATGCAAATATAATTTTTTTTCAAAATATGTACATACTCCTAACTTTGTTAGTTATGATTGACGTAGACCAGAGGCGTATTCAAGAACTCTCTCTTCCCTCTCTACGCCCATTTGAACGCATATTTTAGAAAAGGATAAAAAGAGGGACTATCACATGACTTTAACCCCTATCTTTGTCTTTTTCTAACGCACACATTCAAATGGGAGGCGAGAGAGAAAAATAACCAGAGACAAATAGAGACCCAGCAAAAAGCTTGTGTCAGGTTTCCACTTCTCTGACTCAATTTTGGTCGGAGCTCATCGAAACAACAGCCACCATTAGCCTACTGTTGACTGATGAGCCAAAACTTGTTTCCGTATCCAGGACTGCTGACCAATCACAGCCTTTTGTTGAGCTCACCACTCAACACACGGAAAAAAAAGATTAGTGAAAATAACCATGCGAATACCTGATTTTGGCACCTGCTAGATGTTATGGTAAACTTGACCAGAAGGATGATACATTTACCGATATGTTTACCGGTAAATCGGTAAAATGTATTTACCGATTTGAGTAAATTGGACATGCAATCAGGTAACATCACCTAGTACCTAGTCAAAACATAGTATACTTCTGGTTAACATTACCATAACATCTAGCAGGTGCCAAAATCAGATATCCGTATGGTTCTTTTCACCGTAGTTTTTTTTCCGTGTAGGCTATGTTTATCGTTGCAGCTGGTGTCTCTCGAACAAAACTGTGCACACTAAACTTGCCTTACTTTTCAAACACGGGAAGCATACGGAGTGCTGGGTCTCTATTTATCTCTGAAAACCACTTCCAGGATCCGTTTTTGAAATCAAAATAAACAAGAACTGAAGGAGGGATCTAATCGGACTATTAGAAAACTTACTTGGAATCTAGAGGGTCGTCTAATGGAGGTATTGCTTCTAAGGCTTCATTGAAATACAACCTGGAACATACAAACAATGACAGATATAAACAATGTGCTATTGTGACATCATTAGCACTACAATCTAAGCCTTTCCACAAAACCCCTTAATTTTTTACTCATTTTCTACAATGGGGCTCTTGCAAACTTTCACTACAGGGGACTGAAGAGTAGATTGTTGCATAAAACCTGTAAAAATTATTTTGTTATCATTTGTAATTATGTACTCCTTTATTGCAATTTCTTTCTTTTTTGTTCTCGCAAAATACATGTTCTTTGACTTGTACTTTAGCCCTTGAGGCATTTTGTCTATTAATTTGAAAATAAATAAATAAAGAAATAAAAATGACGGTAAGCACACTCAAAAATCACAAAATTCATTCTTAAAATTGGGCTTAATAGCAGAGCATTGCAGATATCATGGGAGATTCCTATCTAATTTGAGATAAATCTCTCTGTTTCCAAAGAGAAAGTGACAGATTAGACAGGAAACTCCCATGATACCTGCGTAACTCTACACTGAAAAAAATGAAATTACTAAAAAAGCAACTAAGTTTTGTAAAATCAGTAAAATAAAGCACATGCTAATTTTACTTGTTAATTTCGGTGAATCCTACTAAACTTATGGGCTAATTTTACGATTTGAATTGTAAATTTTGCTTAAGTTTTAGTAATTTTTCTATTTGGATTGCAATTTTTTCAATCTAACTAGTACATTTTACAATCCAAATCATTGTGACTTTTGCATATTACATGGCTGTCTTGGCGTGACAGCTATACAACTTGCAAAAATTACAATGCTTTGAATTGTTAAATTTACAATCCGATTGGTAAAATTTATGATCCAAATTGTAAAATTAATCAAAATTAAGCAAAATTTACGATCCAAAACGTAATATTAGCTATGTGTGTAGTAAATTTTACTAAAAATGGCTGGTAAAAATTAGCCTTTGCTTCATTTTACTGATTTCACAAATCTATTTTTTTCAGTGTACCAATACGATCTTGTGGTTTCAGCTGATATCTCAGTTTAGAACTAGATTTTAGACTTTTCTCAAGTGATTTTCGTGATTTTTGCTGGTTTTTGTACATGAGATTTAACAATTCATTTGCTTACAGCAAAAGTTCTCAAAAGCTCCATTCCTAGGATAGAGCTGGAGAGCCTACACCTGTAAAACTCAAGAAAGCATTGTGAAAGCATAGCTCATGTGTAATCATGGTTTCTTTTCCCAAATACTCTGTAACTTGGTTTTACTATTATTATTATCATTGACCTGTACCATTCAGTTTTTCTGTCCTATTTACCAATGGGGCTATTGCACACTTTTGCTATAAGCGATTTAATAGTCGATTATGGCGTAAAAACCTCAAAAAATAACGATGGCAGCACTAAAAACTTTCAAAATCCACTCCTAAACTCAATAAATGCAGTTATTTGCGGGAGCGTAATGGTGGCCGAAGGCACTAACAATGGGAGATTCCCATCTAACAATTCTGAAACTCCTTCAAGAAGTGACCAATAAGAAACTACTTTCATTTGACACCGGGTGTCACTTGGTGTTGCGGTACCATTCATCGGATGTGGATCATCACTTTGATGACTAATTACTCTGTGAATCATCCTTGTCAGCATAGAAAGAGTGACGAAATTAAGATAGGAATCTCCCATTGTTAGTGCCTTCGGCCACCATTACGCTCGCGCAAATAACTGCGTTTATTGAGTTTAGGAGTGGATTTTGGAAGTTTTTAGTGCTGCCATCATTATTTTTTGAGGTTTTTACGCCTTAATCGACTATTAAATCGCTCATAGCAAAAGTGTGCAATAGCCCCATTTGCAATAAATGAATAGACAAAAGTAATATTTTGTAATTTAAAACCAGCTGTTTTTTGAACACACACAAAGAAAGTTCTCAAGAAAAGAAAGGGCCGGAAACAAAATTATCTTACTCAGCATTTTTGGTGGAATAGTTCTGTAAGGTTTGCTGAATGGCTCTAATATCAATCCTGGCCTGTTGATTGCCTGCAATACTGAACTTGGTGACGCAAGACATCAATCTCGACAGTTCTTCAGCTACGATTTCAACGATCTGAGAAATTACTTGATATACCAGAGAGGGGGATCACCCTATAAACCTGAGGGCAAAGAAATGAAGAGATAGTGATTAAAAGAACTGTACAAAAGTTGCACGGAAATATATGAAAAATAAAGCATACATATTATGAAGAGTTATCATGAATGATGAAATAAAGCTTTGTATTCAAAATAAAAATATTGTCCATAAAATACGATAGACTTTGAATTTGGAAACAAATTATTGTTTACATTTATGAGGCATTACTAGCAGTAATTTTGAACTCAATTCCTGGATATTTAAAGAATCAGCTGAGACTAAGGCTGACACATTTTGAGTATCAGGTTTACAGATTTTGACACGCAGCGATGCTTTCCTTCTGAAATGTATCAAAATGCATCAGTGAGCAGTTGGTTAGCAACAAGTTTTAACTCTTTGCTAGATAATCGCTCACCGATTCGTTTTGATGTACTTTGAAAGCAGGCACCACTACTTGTCATAACCCTTCAACCTGATACTCAAACTGCGTGAGCTCTAATACATTGTTTAGAGTTGAAAGTTTATTAATTTTACATTTTTTTTACTTCTTCTAAGTTGACTTACCAATCTAGTTTTCTTTCCTCTATCTTTGAAATGTAGTTAACTAGCATTGTTGTTTTTGAATTGTTATATTAGTAGCAATGATTATTGCGTTTGAATTCACGATAGCACTTGTGATACATTTTTTCTGCGTAATGCCATTTGGAAGAATGTAATGACACTTGTGGTACCTACTTTACCAGGTTCTTGCACCTAAAAGGACCCTTACTTTGCCTGTAGCAAAAGTTTTCAACAGCCCCAGAGATTAATCATTAAAGAAAAAACTAAAAAGAGTTGTAAAAGAAGATGACAAACTCACCTCTGCATGCACAGTGATGATGTTGGAAAATATGATTTCTTTAGCATAAGGTCGTATATCTGTAGGAGGAAGGCACGTGTCCCAATCAAAATTCCCAATATACATCGAAGGTTCAATTGTCCCGACAAGTGGATCACTTTTTTGTTCGATATAAGTCTCCAATATCCTCTTCTCTAAATGTTTGAGCGCCATCTCTGCTTCTTCAAAAGGTTCGTTTAGTAGCGGGAACCCATGCCGCTCAAATAAGCTAACAAATCTTGGAAAAACACTCAAACGGGTGTACCGACAATTACTCAACGTACAGAGTAATTTCTGCTCGTATACAGCACCAAATGAATCCTTGTCCCGATTTTGATTTGAAGAACCGATTAGCTGAGAAACAGCTGGAGTATGCTCTCCGTCATCACTAGTTAATCCAAGATTATCGAGAGCATTAACAAAATTTAACAAAAGTTTCAAAACCAGTCTATTCAAATCTTTCCTCGCAGCTGGGTTGTCGAGCAAAGGAGTTTCTCTCTGCTCTGCGATGATTACAGAATCTTTAACAAGCTGCATTACTTCCGTAACCAGACTCTCAAACAGGTTCGGTAATTGGGTAATACCACCGTTCTGGTCGAATTCAATCTTCCAATTTTCTTTTAAACTCAGCGCTTTGATTTGATCCGCTGCTTGACACAAAAGGGTGCTCATACAGTGCAACCTTAAATCGAAAACTAGAGAGGAGAAAATATTAAGCGCTTCGTTAGGCAAATCTAAGGCAATCAACGTAGAATACGCTCCACGGATGTACCTAAGACAGTGAGGAAGCCACGTTGAAACTGCATCGGAGCTGCTACGATGTTGCGGCCATTGTTGGCTCTTTTCCACGGTATGTGGTAGCAGAGCAGATCGAAGGAGCGAACAAACTAAACTAATGATGGATAAAACAATGACCTTAAATTCCTGCGGGCGACCAGGATCAATTTTAACTTGAAATTCATCGCTAAAATAAGACTGTCCAAGCTTCCAGAGATCAGGAAATCTTTGAGAGAGTATTTCCGTTAGTTCTTCAATGCAAAGCACAGGTTGAGGGGCTCTGTTCAACAAGTCAACGTTTTGCGTTCCGCTAGCAACACGCTTGTGGCGTTTGTGGTGAGAGTCTGTGAGTTTTGAGCCTCCATCCATTTCTGCCTCAGCTTTGAGATGTTCCGCTTTGCAAGCATTCAATCGATCCGTTATAAATTTAGAATGTACCGTGATAGCTTTCCATCCCGGATCTTGAGCAACTTCTAAATTAACTAAATTCCGGATTGTCTTTTTCTGTTGATCTACAGTTACGGTCATGTCTTCAAGTTTCTTCCATAGCATTTCTCTTAATTCGCTGATTTTGGTTTCTACATCCGCTAAAATAATCTTGAAAACTGCTACATCAGTTTTCCCGAACAAGTTGAGCGCTCTGTCGTAATCATTGATTACAACATCGATGTCTCCTTTCTTGACATTCCGTTCGATACTGCCCGGCAGGTAGAACAAAAATTTGAATCGCTGCATGATGTTTAGAGCGTTTCGTGTGGCATCAGCTCTTTCTCTCCTTGCAAGAACATCGTGAAATAATTTCTCTGCTTCATTGATTGATTCTAAAAGAAAGAGAGGAAAGGTATTTTAGTAAAAATGAAGCACCCAAATTTCAAATCCGAGAGCCATTTCAGCAAAGGGGAACCTAATGAAAATAATAATAAAAGTAGTGAAAAAGAGCAAATTCAGCTCACGTATCTGAGGTTTTCTTTTCTGCCTAACAAGGAAAACAGTTTCTTGAAGTAAGAGCAGATTAAACCATGACAAAACAGGACAAATTTGCGCAAAAGATTAGAAAAACATAACATTTATATTGCGTATTTTGTTTTGCTGCGTCTGTCAATGATTTTTAAAATCATCCCAAACGTGAGAAAATAATTCTGAAAAAAAGTATCTGTGCAAATAACTGAAATAAGTATCAACTGAAAAATACTACCTCATAATGCAGAAAAAACCGTAAAATAGGGAAAACCTCCGAAAAACAAGAACTCTTAAATTTAACAGAGGATTGCCCTACGAATCTTTGAAAAGACAACTTACCTTCAATAGCTTTTTCAACTTTAATGGTGGGATCAATATCTCTCGCTTTCATATCAGTTTCAAATTTTTCTTTCAGAATGAACAACGTATCAAGCTGCTCCATCACTGAGCCAACATTTGCCTGGAAATGGAAAAAAAGGGTAACGTAAGTATAAGTAGAGACACCATATTTTCAATGTTATTAAAACACTGTTTCCGGCAGCGGAATCAATTTTTCTTGAGGGCAAAAAACAGTAATATTTTTTTTTTCTTTCCAGAAAAATCATATTTTCCCTTTAAAATTTGTATGAAGGAGTAAAACGCATCTTTCTTGGCTTCTTTTTCCACTTTTCTTCAATACAGACTTCAACTTAAGTCAATTTAGTTTCATTCTTCAAAAATTAACATTTTTCCCCTTTCTTATTTTGCTTTTAGACAAACTGTAACTAAGAGAGTCAGTTAGAGTCAGTGGCAGACAGAAGGGGCCAGCTGAAGGGGCTGGAGCCCCCCCCCCCCCCCCCCTTGAGCCACATGGTCACTAAGGGATTTTTGAGGAAATTTTGGAAAAATTTGGTTTCTGCCCACCCTGAAAGATTTCTAGATCCGCCACTAGTTTGAGTCTAGTAAGAGACAAGAAAAGGATCAGTTTGATTGTATATCAATTTACACGGTGCTATGACCTTAAAAACCCTTGAGATTAACTAAAAACAATTGCCTAGTTCAGTGCGAAAAATTAATGGCGTTGATTTTGAAAATTTTGACAGCACGCATAGTTTCTTTTTGCATTATTCCACATTAGAGCCAAAGCTAAAATATTCAGTGGCAAGGGAGCAAAGTTTGCAATCAAACCATAGATATTTTTCATTCAAAGATTATGGGTCTGTTGCAAACTTTCACTACAGAGTTGTGAAGGTTTGATTTCTGCGTAAAATCATTTGAAAATAACGTATAGAGCATCAGAAAATTCCAAAATCCACTTCAACAAATGTGTTTAACAAAATTACAATATGGCGGTCAGATGAGAGGGCTCACATCTCATTGCTACTTTCTCTACGATGAATCACTTTTCTCAGCAAGTTGTGATTAGATAGAATTTGCCTTTTGTCACCCATTCATTTGACTGCTATTTTCGAATTTTGTTAAATGCGTTCACTGAGTTTGCGAGTAGATTTTGGAACTTTCTGATTTTTTCAATGTGGTTTTCAAGTGACTTTACATAGAAATGGACCTTCCATAACACCACAGTAAAAATTTGCAAAAGACCCATTTAAAACGCTTAAAAATGGTTTCCCACATTTCATTACCTTTCGTACAGCAGAATAATACCTCTAAGCAGTGGTACGTACCAACAAATTAAATTTTGAAATAAAAATTAAATAAATCAGCCAATATGCTGCCTATTTTGATAAGAATTTTTTTATTTTATAAGAAACATATCGAAGGCCTTTCAGCACTTATAGCGCCATCTTATGAGGTAAGGAAGAGGGAAGAAATTATAAACTACATCATAAACTATCACAAACTATACACTGAAAAAAAAAAAATAAATAAAACTACAGTCTATGTAGGTTTACAAAGGTACTCCTGGTCTTGAAGCCCGCTACTTTCTGTGATATAGTCCTCAACTACAGGTTGCACCACCAAAAATTACAGGCGTCCCAACCGGACTGCCTCCGTGAACCTATTTAGTCCGTAATTTACAGTGCCCAACACCGCTTCGTTTTTCCAGCGTAAGAATAGTGCAAAAGCAAGTCTTATAATTTGTGATAGTTTATAATTTCTTCTCTCTTCCTTACCTCTGAAAATGGCACTAAGAGCCAAAAAGCCTTGGGTATGTTTCTTATCAAATAAAAAAAAAAATTATCAAAATGCGCAGCATACTGGCTAATTTATTTCATTTTTATTTCATATTATTAAACAGATTATACATGCTAACTGCATCAACGTGTTTGAATAATTAAATTTTGAGCTTAAGGCGGATGAAAATGTTTTGTCATCGCAAACAGTGACAGTGTTGCGAAGTCATGCAAGAAAAAAAATTGCCAGCAAATAAATTTACCTTCAGGAAGGAAATTTGACCCTCTTTTTGGCCTTCGACTTTCCTCCTTAGAAATGAAAGCCCAACTCGTAGATCATCAAACGAGGTTGCATGATGATGCTCCAGAAGGAACCAACCGGGCTCAAAATTTTCAGACGATAAATCTCCACTACCCTCCGGATATAACTCAAGCAAATCTTCTTCCGGGAATTTTTTCCTGAAGATGGAAAAGAGGACTTCAATTTAGAGTATGAATGAATGAATAAGGTGACAGCGTTTAGAGCTGATTTCTACCACCAGAGTGCTACCGTTTGATTAATGTCAAATTACAGGCCGAAAGTAATTAATTTTTAAGAAAACGGAGTGTCAGTTACTAGATAGGCGCAAAAATAAAACGATAAACATTTCTGAACATATTTCAGAACAAATCCATAAATTAAATTAAATTAATTATAAATTTCTAACTGTGTTCATATTTCATACATTGCATTGTGATTTTAACTTTATTTCATATTTTTTTCATTTTTATTTCATTGTTATTTTTCTGCTAGGTATTACTTACAGTTTTTATTGAACCTGCCACTCAAGCTACATAGCTTGCAACAGGGGAAGCTTTTCTTTAATTTACTTCTGGTTTATTAAACTTAAATTTGAATAAATAATTAAAAAAAAAAAAAAGTAGTAGTAGTAGTAAAGTCCAGCCGCCCAAACACGTGGCTCGTTATGCTGATATTTCACAGCGAACGACTGGACTGCATAAAAAAAGAAGGGGTAGGAAAGACAATCAAAGTATTCTCAAAACAAAGGATAGGAAAGAGGAGAGTAACGGTGACCTGCCGAAATAGGAGGTAAAGGAAATAGGAGGAAACAGGGGGTAAAGTGCTCTAAATATATTTAGTTTTTTTTTTTTTTTTTTTTTTTTTTTTTTATTTAAAAAAAAACATTTCTAGAGCATTATTGAAAATATACGAACTCATTTTCTTCAACTGAGAGTCCGAGAGGATCTTCAAGCTGGTAACTGGACGGAGATAATGAACGATGGCCCCAAGTTAAAGTGTTCAATGACGCTTCTTCCACCCATACAGCACTTTCTTTGAGAGGACCAATGGTTTCATGGTAGCCTCGAAATTGCACCAAGGATGTGCCTATTCCTCCAGATCCTGTAGTAATGATGATTTCACCTCTACCTTTCCCGGGCCCTGATCTAGCAATGATTTTGTTTGATGATTTCCATTCAGCAGAGAGCAAACAATCACTACCGCAAATAGTTAGTCCTGTAAAAACATAAAAAGCCATTCAAGTGAGTAAATAAGTAGAACACTAGAAAAGATAAGATAACAAAAGATAATGGGGCTGTTGCACACTTTTGCTATAAGCAATTTAATTGTCGATTCTGGTTCTCAAACGGCGCAAGCCTTTTGAGCTGGCCTCGGATTATTATCATAAAATCTGAGGGACGGGGGTCAACTTTTTTCTCCTTTTTTCCCTCCTCCACTCAGAATTGTCTTTACCTTCACTTCACTTTTCTCCATCTTTTCATCCCTTCATTCCATATCATCATCGTCATCATTATCGTCATCATCATTTTTATCTCTCGTTCGTTTTTTTTTTTTTCTTTCAGGAACATAAAACTAAAGAAAATTTTACTATATCCATAAATATTTACAAAAAAATCATACTGTAATTATTTTATACTATTTATCATAAGAAAAAAACAATTATTGTACTCATGTTATATAGTCGTGTTAATAAAACTTGTTTTAAAAAAAAAAAAAAAAAAAAAAAAAAAGATTCTGGTGTAAAAACCTCCAAAACTAACGATGGCAGCACTAAAAACTTCCTAAATCCACTCCTAAACTCAATAAATGCTTTCATTTGCACAGGTGTAATGGTGGCTGAGGGTAATAATGGGCGATTCCTATCTTAATTTAGTCACTCTCTCTACGCTGACAAGGATGATTCGCAGAGTTACTAGTTAGTCATCAGAGTAATGATCCACAACCGATGAATGGTACCGTGACACTTAGTAACACCAGTGTCAAATGAAAGTCGTCTCTTATTGGTCACTTCTTAATGGAATTGCAGTCTTGTTAGATGGGAATCTCCCATTATTACTGCCCTCAGTCACAAATATGCTCGCGCAAATAAAAGCGTTCATTGAGTTTAGGAGTGGATTTCAGAAGTTTTTGGTGCTGCCATCGTTATTTTGGGAGGTTTTCACACCAAAATCGACTGTTAAATTGCTTAGAACAAAAGAATGCAACAGCCCATTTATCTATTCCATTTAAGATATCATGACAGATGAAAGTAAAAAACTACAACGAGTCCCAAGATGGAAATATTGTATGGGGAGTACCAACACATTAGAAAGTTTAGACATTAGAAAGGAGTCGACCGCCTGAAGGAACACGAAGGTGAAGTTCGACAGTGGACTAGTGGTGGACACCCAAATTGGCCAGCATTCCGGTCCTTTCCCAAACGTTCCTCTGCTCAACAACTCTTTACTGTTGAGCCTCCGATGTCGTCAACTCCTGCTTACCTTTGTGAAAGCATAAAATTAATGACCAATCACAACTCATTGAGCTCGCGTCCGTACTCCCTATATAATATTTCCATCAAGGGACTTTAAAACTACCCTGCCAAGCAAACTTGAAACTTGTGTGGCTTCTGAAATACATCAAAACGCATTGGTGAGCAGTTGGTTAGCAACGAGATAAAACTTTGCACTAAACAACTGCTCACCAATACCTTTTGATGGAATTTAAAAGCAGGCACCGCTACTAGTAAAAATCTGATAATCAAATTACGTGAGCTCTAGTGAAGATGTTGTTTGATGCACAGTAATTACAAACCCCTTCATGGCACGTAGACATGGAAAACTGTTTCAAGCCAACTCATCAGAAATAACCTATCTATCGCTAAACTAAGGGATGAGAACTTGAAGGCAAATAATACGAACCGATTAAATCATTAGGGTGTTTCCCTAGATGTTGACCTCGGATTGTGACTCTTGTTCCCGGCGGACCTTCTTTGGGAGAAATGCCGTTTACCACAGGAGTAGGTGCCATTTCTATGATCTAGTGTTTCCAGATAAAAAGAGAGTTACATTGCTTTGAAGTTATTTGGATAAAATCTTGCGAGATTAAAAACTCAAGAGAGACAACTGACTCTTGACAGTTCCCGATAGATTCAATGAACTATGCGAACAACACAGAGAAGGACACTGAACTCACACAAAAACAACGGGATCAACGGATGAAAGTGAAAGAATTTTTTTGACATCAAGTTGAAAATATATTGTTTCGAGCACCTCAAAGAAGGAAAAGTTTGAAGAGAAAATCTCAAAAAATCTAGAATTCTAACCTCAATTACCGAAATGACATTTGAAGTGCAGTGTTGTCAAATCAACAATTGACATGCAAATTTTTTGCCGCCGTCTTTTTTTTTTGTGTGCGAAAATTTTGTTGACAACTCTGTAAACTTTGTTTTTCTTCGTTAGCGCACTCTATAGAGTGATAAGAGAGTTATCAGCCGGCTCCGAGTCCAAAATCAAAACAATGTTATGTATTATCAAAATGAAAGTGTGATAACGCATAGTAACGTGTGCGTTTTCAGACTAATTGTTCAATCTTTTACTGCGTTTTTCTCAAGGATTAGAAAGTTTTTTCATTTTTCAACTCGTTCATTCCTGTACCTACTGTTTGAATGTTTAAGGACTTGTTTTTGCTGAAAAGTGAATTAAATGAGGTTTTATTGTTCTAATCAATGTTAGCCTCTGTGAGTTTTCATTCGAAAATTTGATTTTTCTTTGTTTTATGGGTTTGCTCTGCCAGCTTCTCAGGTTTTTGTTTCAACTTATTTCGCTCTCTTTGCATTCCTTACATTGTTTTTTACTTCTTGCTAAACTTTGAAGCTCTGACTCGCTTTGCTATGCATTAGAGCAGACCCATTTTTGGTACCGGGTTCTGTCCAGTAGCGGTGCCTACATTTGAACTGCATCGAAGTGTATTGGTGAGCGGTTGATTAGAAACGAATCAAAAGTCTAAGCTAACTAACCGCTCTTTGATGCACTTTGATGCAGTTCGTAAGCAGGCATCGCTACTTGTCAGAACCTGATACTCAAAATGATTCTGCTCCAGTTAGATAATCCCATCGATATAAATTAACAAGGTACAGACCTATGCTCAACTGACATTGTGCCACAAATTCAGTGGCCCGCAGATCAAAATCACTGGGCAGCCAAGGTGGCCGACAAAAGCAGAAAACACGCCTCACTCTGGGGGCTTCGAGTATCACCCAACGTTTTCTACTTTTGTCGGCCATCTTGGCTGCATTGATTTTGAACTGCGCACCCCTGAATTTGTGGCGCAAAGTCAGATGAGGGTACCTTGTTAATTTATAACCTGAACATCATCCAATATTCTTTGTTTGAGTGACACCTTTTTTAGTACCTAGTAGCACTGGCGGCTCTTGGAGGTGATATGACGAAAATGAGAGGTGCAAAGGATTTTTTTTGAAACGCTCTTCACATAAACTTTTTAGAAAATTTTATGTTCCATTCATACTTTTTGGACTATTGAAGCAAAGGATTATGGAAAAATAACCATTTCAACCTTTATATGTTATGTTTTTAATTTTTTTATTTCTCAAACTTCAAAAAATGTGAGGCGATGGCTCCCTGTCGCCTCACTTGCCTCACCTGGCGAGCCGTCACTATCTAGCTGTAGTAGTAGTTCATTCTAAAATGTCATTACTAATAAATCTTGAAACACACAGAACTGCAGGGGTGCAAAATGTTCCAAAACTTTGGAAGTTTCACGCGATCCATGACTTATTTCCTCACAGGATTTTAAAAAATTTCCTCACAAAAATTTGAAAGTGATGACTTTTTTTTGGTTATTTTAACATTTCAACACCGTGTGTTCGCAAGATGACCGATATTTTCCCATTTTTTACACTATTTTCCTAGGAAATCCTTCTTGCCATTATAAAAAAAAAAAAAAAAAAAAAAAAAAAAAAAATCCTCACTTTCACGCAATCCGCGGATCGCTAGATCGGGCACATTTTGCACCCCTGCAGAACTGTGCCCAAAAGCAGAAGGAAATTTGTCTTTTTTTCCCCGGTATAATAATCAAAAAGATAATATCTCAAAAATGAATAATGAGAAACATAACAATACAAAGTTACACTGTACGGAAAACGGACCATAAATTTGAGTTATTGGTTTTAACATTGCCATCAGCAGCTGTGTAGAGTGCTCGCACAGTCTGGCTTTGTTGAATTTTATTCATTTAAACCCATGAACACGATCAAGCTATCGGGTGTGCAGCAAACACTCTCCAGCTCAATCTGTTTCATAAGCCGTCCAATGTTTCAAATCAACAGCATTGACTCATGAAACTAAGGGCTGCAATTTCAGTGTGCCAAAGCTGTCAATACTTTCACTGTTCAAGGTTATTGCAAGGTTTTTTTAGACGGACAACAACTTATCTAAGAAAGACACTCAGACCAGTTGAACATTACAAATTTATTTTAATTTACTCACTGTTAAATCATCTCTGTTTCAGATTCAGCAAAGATTAAAGATTGCTTGCGCCATTGGAATTCCCTCATTAGCTTGTCTCTTGGTTCCAAAAATATTTAATCAAACTATTTCCAGCATGTCGACTGAAGCACGCGGCCTCTATTCCATGGCGTATGTCACAATAGACAAAGAAGAAAGTGCCAAAATACTCGCCAAGTACGTATGTTAAAGTACTTACCTTGTTTTTAAAACTCGGGTCTTATTTACTCAAATTTAAAAACAGGACACCACAAAACTTTTGAAGATTTCTATGCGCTAGACAGCACAGTGATTTTTTCTTTCCAAAAACCATTTTTGAGCCGTCAACCACCAATATTGGTTGAGAAATATAAAAAGGCAGTTATCCTCCAAAGTTTTAACCATCAATGAGCGAGTGCGAGTGAAATAAAATTTTGTCTCACTTACTCTCATCATAAAAGATGGTCAAAACATTTAAGAGTATCCATGTCTAGAACGGGGCTGTTGCACACATTTGCTACTTGTGATTAAAAGACAAATGTAGGTACAGAAACCTCCAAAAATAACGATGGTTGCACTAAAAACTCATGAAACCCACACTTAAACTCATGAAATGCTTTTGAGCATGTGTCCGCAATGGCAGCGTTGGGCACCAATGAAGGGAGATTCCTATCTATGATTACACTGTCACTCTAACAAAAAGCGACCAATAGGAGACAACTTTTCTTTGGCAATGGCGTCACCAGGTGTCATGGTACCATTAATGATCAGCTGTTAATCACTTCTCTGGTGGCTAGTTACTCAATGAATCCCCTCCTCAGTTTAGAAAGAGTGACGAAAATAAGATGGGAATATCCCATTTTTAGTTTGCAACTCTGCAGTTACGGTTGCACGTTTAAAAGAATTTTATGAGCTTTGGACTGGATTTTGAAAGTTTTTATTGCTACCATCATTATTTTTGGAGGTTTCTATGTACATCTGAATCCACCCTTAAATTGCTTGAAGCAAAAGTGTGCAACAGCCCCATTCTCAACCAATTGTGATGGTTAATTGCTAAAAAACAATTCTTACATGACAGAGGTCCTGACAAATTCAAAACTTTAATTTTTGTCTTAAATTTTTTTCCTAATTAGTTCACAATTTAGCATTCATACGATCTCCTTGAGATTTGGTTGTTCAGGCACCTGTTTTTGTGTCAACTCGCTCACCCTGTGGCGTTCCGTTGAATCTGGCAACACTGCATTTTTTCCGAAAAGGTCAAACCATAGGAGGTGCACAGTGAACTCCGTTGAATCTATATTTTGCATGGATTTAAATGAGAAAATTGCAACGTTGCCTGATTGCACAGCTCATCTTTTGTTGTTTCAAATTAATTTTTATCTTTTGTTTTCTATTTTATTTTTTAGGCAAATCGTCTCCAGTAAATTAGCTGCCTGTGTGAATATTGTTCCTAAAATTACATCTGTGTAAGTTCGTTATCTCGATCTAATTAAGCTTAGTGATTAGTTAATATGTTGTCCCGAAGAAATGTATCATGAAAATCATCCCTTCCGTACCTTCTTCAGTGGTCGTCCCTAAATTTGTTAGCTATTGAATCACTGAGTGGTTGTAAGACAGTTGGTCCAATGCTTTGCGCCCGAAGTAATTTTGTCCAATTTCTTTTTGTCCTTTGATGTAATCCATTACTTTTTTTGAGAATAAGTCGTTAAAATTTCAGGAGAATTCTAAACAACTCTAATCCACTGATTTAACACAGTTCAGGTAGCTTTTTTTTTTTTTTTTTATCAATTATCATCAACATTCAGTTCCTGGTTTGGTTTCTATTCGCTGATTCCCCAAAAATGTTTCCCTCTTTTATTTTAAATCTAGACTCTCTTCTAATTGTTAATTTATAATCCTTATTTTTTGTTTCAGCTACGAGTGGGAAGGCAAATTGAATGAAGATGGCGAGTCCCTCATGGTGAGTAAAACTACTCTCTATCAAACTGTAAATCTAACCCCGGTTAACCGAAGCTAACGGTAAAATGACTCTATTACTAAAAATAAATAAAAATAATATTAGAAAATACTAAAAAAAATAAATATTGCTCTTTACATCAAGTATGTCCATTGCCCTTAAGGTTTCTATAGAAGAAAATTGTTGCTCTCTCATAATTTTTTTTTAACCTCTATAATGCTATTCCATTTTTTTTTTTGTTTACTTTATTTCTCTCTCTCTGTTAACTTCTCAGTCAGCTTTAACAGATTTACTAGTGGCGGCGCGTGCATTGTGGTAACGTTGCATCTAGGCCATTTGAAGTCATGAAAAAAGTCGAATATTGGGGGTGTACAGTAAACTACCTCAAATTGATATTTTAAATGGATGAAATGCAAGTTTGCTAGATTGCTCTGCTACTTAGATTTACTGTAGTTATTTATTCTACTGTCTAATTCTGATCATCAAATCTTTAAACCTTTTGTTCTTTATTATTTTTTCAGATCATAAAAACAAAGACATCGCATGTTGATGACCTAGTAGCTTTTGTCAAGTAAGTACTCACTTCTTCATTGCAAATATAGGTATACACTCAGGTATCAGGTTTTTTTTATTTATTTTTTTTTCAAGAAACTTATATTGATTGATACATAGCATTCTGCACCATTGTCTCTTCATATCACAAAAAAACTGAGCTTGCTCATTTTTTTCAGGATTTTTCATGACTTAACACCATTAACTGCCAGACCATTTTTGCTAGCATTATGCACCATGCCAACCTGTGTCATTTAAAAACCCACGAATAAAATTTGGGCACAAAAAGGGTCAAACATAAAAGCTGTTGCATACATTTTACTAGCCATGCCATGCCGATCAAAAAGATATCCGCATGTGCTGGGATCGGCTGGCCGGTGGCGCTGCGAGAATACTCTTATTTTCGGTACCTCTGGCTGGGTGGCTGGCCACATACGACCGGCACTGCGGGGTGTGAAACCTCATCGCCGTTGCCATTTGACCGGCGTGGCTGTCAACATTTTAAAGGTAGGTGTCATTTCACAAAAGATGGCAGATGACAACTCAGGTTTCCTGCACTGTTGGTACGCTCACGCATCGAAAGTAGTGCTTAAAAACACAAAGACTTTCAATACTGTAGCTACTCAAAATAAGATAGTAGCAGAAGTCTTTGCAAAAATAACTGCCCACGCAGTTAACAAGACAATCTATCATCTGCCAACTCTCGTGAAATGGCCCCTAGTAATCTGAAGGTATTAGAGTATAAGAAAAAAGAAATAAAATGAGAACAAAGTCATAATAATTAGCCGATTACTACGCCGAGGATTAATGGCGGTAAACTGTCTGAAAGAGTGAAAAAATGGATGGATCGAAACCCCCCCCCACCAGGCTGAATTTTTTCTGAATACACACCCTTGAGAGTGAGACACCAAAAGAATTTGAGTGGTAAAGTAACGGTGTAAGTGATTCTCATCTTATTCATTGCAATCTAGTGTATTTTTTTTTTTTTTTTTACTGAAGAACTGATAAATTATGTCTCCTTTTTTTTCAGAGCAAATCATCCGTATGAAGTTTGCGAAGTTATTACAACTTTGGTAAGTCTTGCGGTAGCTAATACTTTCTAATAGCCTAAGTTTAAAATTTGTGGGCTGATCTTTGAAATGATCAGATGAAGCTGGTAGACTGAATAAATGAAGGGTTGTTATAGGTCCCTTTAAAGTGTTTGTCAAAAAGGAGAGCTTTTTAACCAAGTATTCCTCCACTGCATTCGATTAGATATCAGCTGCTTGTAACAAGGCAATAGCTTATCAAATGTAGCTGAGGGTTACTTGGTTAAAAAGCTCTCTTTTTTGATAAACACTTTAAAGGGACCTATAACAACCCTTCATTTATTCAGTCTACCAGCTTCATCTAATGATTTCAAAGATCGGCCCCAAGATTTATCCAAAGATTGGGTCTTAAAGGAGTAGTGTCAATAAGGCCGGTTTTTGGCCCCAAAAATGGTCAATATTTAAAATGGTCTATAAGTTCGTGTAAAATGGCTCTACTTACTCTTTAAGGCTTATTTTTTTAGGTTTGGGTGGTGTTTTCGGGTTATTCGAACTATAGAGGCGTATTTTATCACCTCAAAGTGGGTCGGTTTTGTGTTTTTCACGGAAAATGCCCGATTTTGCGTTAGATTATTGAATATTTAGATGTGAGCCGGACATAGTTCGGTTTTCTCCTTTAGATTTGTTATTACACCACTAAAAATGAGTAACATACTGCAATATAGTCACCGAACGATGTTCGGCTCGTACTTAAATATCAACTTTTTTGATTTCGTGAAAATGGAAAATTTGAACGAATTTGATTAATATCAATGTAGTAATGCTTATATTGCAACCTGGCCATCTGTCAAACCATGAAATACGTTTTGCAGGTTGCAAAGATGCAGTTTTGTATTATTGTACGTAATTTTTTAGAATTCGTTCAAGTTTTCCATTTTTACGAAATCAGAAAAGTTGATATTTAAGTACGAGCCGGACATAGTTCGGTGACTATATTGCAGTATGTTACTCATTTTTAGTGGTGTAATAACATACCTATAAAGGAGAAAACCGAACTATGTCCAGCTCGCATCTAAATATTCAATAATTTAACGCAAAATCGGGCATTTTCCGTGAAAAACAGAAAACTGACCCACTTGGAGGTGATAAAATACGCTTCTAAAGTTCGAATAACCCGAAAACACCACCCAAACCTAAAAATATAAGCCTTTAAGAGTAAGTAGAGCCATTTTACACAAACTTTTAGACCATCTTAAATATTGACCATTTTTGGGGCCAAAAACCGGCCTTATTGACACTCCTCCTTTAGAGAATATTAGTTTGAAGAATGAAGATAGGTACATGTGTGACTTTTGTGATTTTGACTTTTTAAGGTATAACTACGTAATTGCCGCTCAAACATATCCGAATAGATTTCTTACCTTGTGTCTGATGAGCAAAAATAAAGTTTGTCCATTAAAGGGGCCCTCAATGTGGTCGGGTCCATGGTCCAAAAAAGTTTGAGAACAACTCGTGTAACCAATAACACTTTCATTTGCCCAACTCTAACGCTAACCAACTCAAAGAACACGGCACGCAAGTGGCGCACTCACTTTCCTACCAAATATTGCTCACTATATTTTTGTTAGAAAAGGACAGTTTGCGAAATCATGTATTTCACTGAATGGAGAGTTTTGGAATGTGAGATCATTGGTTTTGCTTCTTCAGTTTTGTAGAGCAGAAGCATTTTTAGTATTGGCTTTTGCCAAGTAACAGTGCCTGCTTCGGAATTACATTAAAGCGCATCAGTGAATGGTTGATCAGCAATGAGTCAAAACTCTACGCTAACCAACTGCTCTTCCATGCACTTTGATGCATTACGGAAGCAGGCACCACTACTTGTCAGAACCAGATACTCAAAAAGCTTCTATTGTACTTGTAGGCTTTACTTAATTCGAAATATTACTTTTTATCAGCTCTAAAAAAAATTTCTGTTTGCACTGATTACAGATTGATAAAGGAAACCCAGACTATCTATCTTGGATATCAGAGACAGTTCCGGAAAAAAAGTAATAACCTTCTTTCATAAATCAGTTTAACCCTCCGTTATTTGCCCAGCAGTCAGTTTGTTCACACTTATTTTTAAGTTTGGTTTGGCCGTGTATTCGTTAAGGCAGTCCATCGTATCTTTCATCTGCCCGTTTCATGAGCTAGTCACGCTTACGTTGAAAATACGATAGGGTCTTGGACGCCGATTGTGTTGGATGTGTCCTACTTTTTGGTTGAGGGCATGTAGCAGCCCTAGGTAACAGCAAACGCAAAATTAACAGAGGGTTAAAGTCATGAACTCAAATCTTCATAAGTAAAGATCAGTTAAAAGTACCTTATTTAGTATTTACTTATATCATCAGAGAGTTCAACGTGAAATAAATAAATGTTTTTCCATATTTTAATCACATTGTTTGTCTTCCTTCCTGAATTTTTTTCGGTAACAACAATGTTCCCGTTATAAATTTCAGAGAATAAAATGTGTATCACTGTACGGTAATTATTTGGTTTTTTAAATGTTGATTTTTTTTTTTTAATCAACCTTTTGATTGGTTTTTACGTAGTACCTAATACCTTGTCTTCTGTACGAGAGGGCGCACAAGAGCCATTCTTGTGAACTAGTGACAATTCTGGTCTGGTGGAGTCACTGAAAATACACTTGTGAAAAATTTATAACACCCAAAACACGATAGAAAGGTGGTCGGTGAGCATCTTATAAAGGGAGTCCTATAATTATTGGACCTGGGAGGTGAGGAAACTATGAATATATATGTACAGTTGGCGAATTGAATAATATCAGTCAACGCCTTATATTTTGGCTCAGGTATGCAACTTGCAATACTCATCACAATGAATTTAAGCATTGCAGGTTGCCTACCTGTGCCAAAATATAAGGCATCGACTGACATTTTTCAATTCGCGGACTGTACACGGAAGGCAAGTTGTAGAATTGGTTTTCTATCAGAGAATTTTAATTTTTAAAACTTATCCTCCATTTTTATGTAATCTGTTTCACCAGCTCCCAGGTCCAACTAATTCTGGAACTCTCCTATAATGAACACAGCCACCATTTTCTTTTGATTACTGATCTGCAACTTAATTTGTGGCAGATTTACTCATGCCACTACTGAAAAACAAAGACCTTTTTATTTTGCTGCAGTTTCATCATTTACTTTTTTGGTGAATGGATTGTTAAAAGCGTCAGGGAGCAATGCTACTATTCAAATAATAACTGTGGGCTAACACTTAAAACTTAAATTTAAAAGGAAATTTATTTGTATTGTATTTATTATTCAAGAACCATCATTATTATTTTGTATCTGTTTAGTTTTTTTCAGACGTGTATTCAAAGCTAAGTGGCTCTTATTAACAAAATTAAATAAATAAATAAATAATGGATTGAAGCCAGTGGCAGCTCGTGAAATGCGATAAATCTATGTCTACTCCATGTAAAACTATAGAAAAGTATCGATCATCAGGGGATGCAATTGAACCCCCAAGAAATCGATACTTTTCTATAGGTTTAAATGGAGTAGACATGGATGTATCGCATTTTACGAGCCGCCAGTGATTGAAGCGCTGTTGCCATGGTAACCAGCAAAGGTAAGTTAACATTGTCTTACTAGCTACCATTAAAGAACAGACAGCTTAATGCTGGTAACTGTGGCAACAGCTCTTTTACTCACTGTCCAATCTGTAGCGTTGCTCGCTATGACTTTGGCAATTTTAACCCTTTGAATCTGGCACTATTATAAACCCTTCTCACAAATTCTTTATCAATCTCAATGAATAGAATGAACTTTTCTCGTTTAATTTGCTTTGCATAAAGTGATTTTTCTAAAAATAAATTTATAATCATGTTAATTTGGTGGTACAAATTTGTACCACCAGGATCAATACCGTCTCTACTCATAACAAGTTGCTTTTTTGAGGTTAAGATCATCGTAGTATGGATTTTACACATACTCTAATGGGAATTAAGATTAAAACTGTAATAATGGAAATTGAACCCAACTTTCCTGTTCTTAAACCTTTTCCAACGACGTGAAAAGTTTGTTGGAGTTCAAGGAGCAAAATCAAAATCCTCAGAGAAGTCATTTAATTAAGAAAAATTGAATATAATGACCATCTCCAGGTAGGAGGTGTGAGAGAGTTGTTACACCTCCACCACCCGTCCTGCCTGGATGTAGTCATTAAATTCAATTTTACTTGGATTGGAAAAGCATTCATGAATTTTATTTGCTCTGGTAGCACTCAAAAATCATTTCCTGAACGGTTTTAAGAGGTTTCTGCACTGGAAATCAGGTTTAAACTAAGTAAAGGGTAGTTCTCTACTTCACTCCCATAAGAGTGCATGTAAATTTCATACCAAGACGAACCCTAACCTCCCAATGTCCAACGAAGCAACATGGTATGAGTGGAGATGATATTGCCAGGATACATAGGGTTGACAATCAGTTTACCAAAAATATAAATGATTAATCCACTGGTTACAATTCAAGTTTCTATAGAGGTAGCTTTTCATGTTTACAGCGCTGTAGAAACTGGCCATTCAAACAATGATGTCAATAGTGTCAGTGTTATTGGAAACCAAGATAATGCAGCAAACGGAGAAAACATGGAACTTGTATTGAATAGTACAGACATCCCTAAAACTCAATCATCTGAAAAGAAAAAAAAAAAAAGAAGGGGAGCAAAAAAAAAACGAGTAACAAAAAAATCTAAACTGAAGCAGAACTTGGCTAGCGTAGAGTTTAAAGTGAAGTGTCTAGATTTTTTGAATAACACTACCATCAATGATACCGGAAACCAACATAATGTAGCAAACATGAACGCGGAAAACACGGAAAAAATGCCGAATCTTGCAGACATCCTATCCTGGGTCCCTCAATCAACTTTAAAAAACCAGAAAAATTCCACACCTCCGCAAAAGTTGACAACTCAAGAGTTTAAAAAGAAATTCCTAGAATTTTTGAATGTTAATCCTATCAATATAATGGGAAACCAACATAATAAAGGAAAAGGAGAAAACGCAGGACTTGTATTAAATCTTGCCGACATCCCATGCTCATCTTCTCAATCTATTCCCAGCGCTGTAGAAACTCCTCATTTGAACAATGATATTAATACTATCAGTGTTACCAGAATCCAAGATAATGCAGCAAACAGAAAAAACACGGGACACGAATTGGATCCTGCAAAGATCCCAATAACTCAATCACATTTAAAGAAAAAGAAAAAGAAAAAACCAAAAAAGAAAATAACTAGAGCTGTACGTCTGCAGAACTGGAAACTTGCTGAGTTTAAAAAAAGATACTTTGAATGTTTCAATAATAATACTCAGAATGATACTGAAAACCCAAAAAATGTAGCAAATGGAGAAGACACAGGACTTGTATCGAATCTTGTAGACGGCCCATCAGGGACGACTCAACCAGCTTTAATAAACAAAAACAACTTTGCATCTCAACAAAACTGGTCAGCTGAAGAATTTAAAAAGAATTACCTAGAATTGTTGAATGATAAACTTACCAATGTAATCAGAAACCAACATGATGGAGCAAACGGAAAAAACACAGGACACGTACTGAATCTTGCAGATATCCCCTCCTCGGCTTCTCAATCAATTCCCAGCGCTGTAGAAACTGCTCATTTGAACATTGATAATAATTCTGTCAGTGTTACCGGAATCCAAGATAACGCGGCGAACAGAGAAAACTCGGGACATGGATTGAATCATGCAGACATCCCAAAAACTGAATCACCTTCAAAAAAGAAGAAAAGGAAAAGAAAAAAGAATAAAGATAGAAGAAGTTTGTATGCTCGTCTGAAGAAGTTGGCATTTCAAGAGTCCAAAAGAAATCGTCTAAAACCTGCGAATTACAATCCTATCAATGTTATCAAAAACCAAGATAATGCAGCAAACGGAGAGAACACGGGACTTGTAACGAATCTTGCAGACATTCCATCCTCATCTTCTCAATCAATTCAGAGCGCTGTAGAAACTCCTTGTGTGAACAATGATATTAATACTGCCAGTGTTGTTGGAAACCAAGACAATGCAGCAAATGGAGAAAACATGGGGCATGTATCTAATCTTGCAGACATTCCATCTTCATCTTCTCAACTAATTCAGAACACTGTAGAAACTCCTCGTTTGAACAATGATATTAATACTGTCAGTGTTATCGGAAACCAAGATAATGCAGCAAACGGAGAAAACATGGTGCATGTATCTAATCTTGCAGACATTCCATCTTCATCTTCTCAACTAATTCAGAACACTGTAGAAACTCCTCGTTTGAACAATGATATTAATACTGTCAGTGTTATCGGAAACCAAGATAATGCAGCAAACGGAGAAAACATGGTGCATGTATCTAATCTTGCAGACATTCCATCTTCATCTTCTCAACTAATTCAGAACACTGTAGAAACTCCTCGTTTGAACAATGATATTAATACTGTCAGTGTTATCGGAAACCAAGATAATGCAGCAAACGGAGAAAACATGGGGCATGTATCTAATCTTGCAGACATTCCATCTTCATCTTCTCAACTAATTCAGAACACTGTAGAAACTCCTCGTTTGAACAATGATATTAATACTGTCAGTGTTATCGGAAACCAAGATAATGCAGCAAACGGAGAAAACATGGAACATGTATCCAATCTCACAGACATCAATATCCTCACACAATCAAATTTAATAAACGAAGAAAACTCCGCACCTCCGCAGAGCTGAACAACTCCAGAATTAATTAGAAATACCTACCTAGAATTTTTGCACGTGTAAAACTTACTGTCGTCCTTTGTTTTGTTATGTACTCTATTGAAATTTTAATCTAAGAGCTTTTTTTTGTTTCATTCCTTGTTTTGTCATTCATTATTCACGGTGCCTTCTTTTTTAATTTTCAATTTTGTTCTCTGGTAAATCTTTCTTTATAAAGTGTTTTTAAATTTACTTTTTCCTGTATTTTGTTCATAAATGTAAAGACCTGACTATCCAAATTTCCAATGTTGATCAAGAGTGTTCAAGAGTAATGGATAGTGAATTCTTTCCTGGAATCATGTTAGTTTGAGAAGGAGTGCGCCGCGCGGGCATATTAAATACCAATTAGCATCACGTAGAGTGCGAACATCTTGCAGGGTTTTACCGCAACTCTATAACATTAAAACGCAGCATGAAGGAGTTTTTATTCAAAAATATGACTGAGCGTGTAAACACTTGGAAGCTACAGTAATCTGGACTATACGGAAGGTCCCTGAGGGAATCGAACCCATGAGTCCCCTAGTGGCCCAACTCGGCCGAACTTTCCAGATGGATGGGGGGGGGGGGGGGTGTTGTGTCCCCAAGAACTTTCAAGGATTTTTCAAGGCCAAGAAGAATAATCTCGGCGTCACCATCTACGAAAAATACATCAGCATGCAGCCGCTGAGGCTGACATCATTGTCTTAAAACTCGTTTGTCGTTTCCAAGTCCAACTTTGGCTTCATATTGAGAAACAAAAAAAAAAGAAAAAAATTGAAGAAAAAAAATTTCTTTTTTAATTTTTTTTTTTTTTTTTTAACACGTAGAGACAAACTAAACTTAGGATTTGTGGTTTTTAAAAAATGCTTGCTTTGGTTTAAAACAATTTATAAGTGGACCGATCTAGTGACCACTGCACTATGGTCTGAGATGGTCAAAAAGTGTGGCAAAAATCAGAGAGGAAGATCATCAATTTATAAACTTTCAATGCCAATTTTAAACACTGAGAATACTTTAGGAATTTAAATAAAAATAAAAAATAAAAACTTAGCAATGTCACCGAAAAGTTTTAAATAAAGCTTAACCCTTTATGGGCCAAGCCTGAGTATACTCGTTTTTCTCCTCTAGTCTGTTTTACATATTGATTCAGTTTTCATGCTAGATAAACGCAAATATACAGGGTGTTTTTTTTATCTCCCCCCCCCCCTGGTTTTTTTTCTTGCTAATTGAGATAAAATGTTGCGGTTTGAACTATTCTTCATCATTTTGGCTGAATTTTCTTTTTTTGGGGTCGAAACCCCCCCAGCCCCCCTAGGGGAGCCCCCAGGGGGGCTATCTCAAAAATTTCAAATGGCAACCCCTATCTTGTGATACATCGTTCGAAAGGGCATAAAATTCTAAGACTTTTGGCGCAAACCGGAAGTTGATATCGTTTTTTGTTTTCGATATATCGAATTTCAAAGTTCGATTTGGACCCATTTTCAAAAAATCGTTACTCCACTTTGGAAAGTCGGAATTAAAAAAACTATGGGTCCAAAATACTCTAAAAAGCAAGTACTTTTCAGATAACGAAATGGTTTTGACATAAAATTTGATTTTAGAGCCCCAAATTTTTTTTAAAAATTTTGCCTCTAAAAGGGGCTATCTTGAAAATTCCCTTCCACGACCCTTATTGAATGATGCGTCGATCAAAAAAGCATAAAAAATTGAACATTTTGGCGCAATCCGGATATCGATATCGTTTTTCGTATTCGAGATATCGAATATTAAAAATTCAATTTTCGCCTACCTTCAAAATTCGATATCTCGAATACGAAAAACGATATCGATATCCGGATTGCGCCAAAATGTTCAATTTTTTATGCTTTTTTGATCGACGCATCATTCAATAAGGGTCGTGGAAGGGAATTTTCAAGATAGCCCCTTTTAGAGGCAAAATTTTTAAAAAAAATTTGGGGCTCTAAAATCAAATTTTATGTCAAAACCATTTCGTTATCTGAAAAGTACTTGCTTTTTAGAGTATTTTGGACCCATAGTTTTTTTAATTCCGACTTTCCAAAGTGGAGTAACGATTTTTTGAAAATGGGTCCAAATCGAACTTTGAAATTCGATATATCGAAAACAAAAAACGATATCAACTTCCGGTTTGCGCCAAAAGTCTTAGAATTTTATGCCCTTTCGAACGATGTATCACAAGATAGGGGTTGCCATTTGAAATTTTTGAGATAGCCCCCCTGGGGGCTCCCCTAGGGGGGCTGGGGGGGTTTCGACCCCAAAAAAAGAAAATTCAGCCAAAATGATGAAGAATAGTTCAAACCGCAACATTTTATCTCAATTAGCAAGAAAAAAAACCAGGGGGGGGGGAGATAAAAAAAACACCCTGTAGATGAAAACACTACAAGATAAGGTCTAGCCGGGCGCCTTCAATTCGTCGTATAGGCAATCCCAGCTCCACCGAGTACGAATAGTTAACTACCTTCCCTGTATGAACGGATGAGTGGTGTTCTCTTGAACTAAGCTGGTTTGTAAAGGGTTAAAAGGTCGAAAACGATGGTTTTCTTGATAATTTTCCTGCACTTCATTTTTGGCAATCCTTTTTTTCGATGTCGAAGTATATTGCATTGGATTCCTTGTACATAAAACTTTAAGCGTGAAGAAGTGTGGAGAAGCGTGCGATAAGCGTGACAAAGCGTAGAGAAGTGAGGAGGAGTGTGACGATGCGTGACCATCAGTAGCGGCTCGTGCAATTTGGCAACCACGCTAATTTTCCATTAAAACCAATGCAAATGTATCGATATCTTGGGAGAGCAATTGCACCTCCTGAAGATCGATTGTTTTACATAAGTTTCAATGGAGAGAATACCTTGTTGCCAGATTGCACGCGCCGCGCGCCGCCACTGGTGACCATGCGTGACCATGCGTGAAAAAGCGTGGAGAAGAGAGAAAAATAAGCGTGACTTTAAGCTGAGGGAAGGTTGAGACTGAATCGATAGATGGGTCACCAAGCTGGGTTTTAGCGACATCTTTTTGCCCATGTTCCATAGCCATGAGTTGCCAGGTAAGCGGCTCCAGTTTCAAAAGATATGAAAACCCCTGAGGGCGATCGACTCCAATTGCCAAGCTGAATCGATAGAGGGGTCACAAGCTGGGTTTTGTCGTCATCACTTTTTTGCCTATGTTTCATAGCCACATGATTTGCCACTTAAGGTGATTCCAGGCGCAAACTTTTCCAGATTTCAATTCGATGGATTGGATAGCAACTCTAGTCGCTTTCCGGATAAGTCGTCGTGTTTTCGGCGTTTTAAACTGAAATCATATACCTACCGAGTGTCCCAGACCACCCGTCTATGTACTTTTTCTTGAAAACGGCTGGGAGTTGAGAGCTGAAACAAAGAAGTCATGTAGGGAATTGACCCCAAGGAAATCAATGAAAATATTTTCAAAACCCCCCAAGGCCTCCCCCGGGGGGCCTTGGGGGGTTGAAACACATTTTTCCATTTTTGTCGGGAAACATCCTGTGAAAGGTACCAAAATAAGTTCAGATCCTGAAAGAGCAACTCAAAGCCGACATTTTTGGTCCCATTAATTTTTTCAGAAACCCCCAATTTTAGGGGTTATGGGCCCTTTTGGGGGGGATTTTTAATCGGCCACTGTGACCACACTATTCAATATTTTTCAAAAAACTGAAAACCATCAGAAAGAAGAGATCAAGACCTTTCGATTGATGTGCCTCATAATACCTAAAATTGAATTATTAAGGCCCTCACCCAGAATCCAACATTTCGGGCCTTTGGGTCCCCCTTCGTAAAAAAAAGTCAAATATAAGTGAGGTATAACTTGTGATACATCTATAGAAAGCTCTTGAAGAGTTGAATAAGTTGGTGCAATCCAAAACTGTCTACAATCATTGCTCTCAAAATGGCGGCTATTTAAAAATTATGGGTGCTCAAAAGAGTAAGTCCTGGGAAAGAGAGTCCAAGGTTGAACGATACATGGGTTGAAAGGCCTTGAAAAAAGCTAACGAATGGTGCAAACCGCAAATCAATCCGCCTTTTCAATCGAAAGTTATGACAGATTGAAATTTAAGCAGCTTTGAATGGGCCTTATTGAAAAATGCTTATTGAACTACGTCCACATGGTTGAGTCAGCATTTTCATGATGTATAATCAGCATTTAGAACTTGCCGGACATTTTTTTTAACATTTTAAATGTTACATCAGCATTTTTTTTTTTTTTTTTTTTTTTTTTTTTTTTTTTTTTTTTTCCCCCGAGCAGGTGAGTAACTGTTGCTGATATCTGTTATTTGCCAGTGTATTTCCTTGCGTAAATCCTTTCTTTAATCGACAAGAAACAACGCTGCACTACCAAACCAATCGTTCTTTTTTATGATAATTGAGGCAATCTATTATAATTTCTACGGAAGAGAGCAGGACCCCTTAAACCTTCATCAGGTATGCTCCTCTTCAGAAATCGTTCTTTATAATTATATTGTTGATTTCTCGATTGGAGCGGACTTGTTTTGTGAAGATCATCGCGGAACCTCTATTATTTTTAACTGCGAGGTAGGTACGTAAGGCATAATTCAATCGCATCCCACAGTAGGACGAGCCCTAGATTTTCTCGGACCAATCTTCATATTTTCAGTCAGTGGCGTAGGTAGCCAAGAATTTGACCTTCTCTCTCTAACAATACGAAGGTTAAAAGTAGTTTTAGTGATTGAAATTGGTCTTGAAAGTTACATCGCCTTCAATTCATCGAATAGGCAATTCCAACTCCCCCGAGTACGAACAGTTAACTACCCTCTCTCTAAACCCTTAACGGGTTAACACCCTATTGTTGTTTTTGTTGCTTCTTGTTTTTGTTTTTGTTGTTTTTTTCCATTCTTCTTGTCCACAATTTAATTCATTCCATTCTACTGTATTTGCGATGTTAACATCACCACCAACTGCACTTTTATTTTCACGAAGGAAGGAGGGTGCCGTAATTTCTTAGACATTTTATGTATCTGGTGGTTTCTTCCACCATTCTCTAAATTATGGTGTTTCTCTCTCATTTTTCGCCGTCTCTCCTTCCTTTAAATAATTTGAAATTATACAATAGGTATATGATATAGAATATAACACTCCAAAGGTATCGGTTATTATAGAAGGAGCACTGGTTCAGCTCTTCCGGGCCACCGCCAACGTTATTTTCAATGGGAAACAAGACTTACGAGTAGACATGTCATTTTGGTGCGCTTTGAATCGCAGACAAGGCGCAGGGCTCTCAAAACGTCCCCTCTGCTCTTCCGGGGATCCGCCAATGTAATTTTAAATGGGAAAACACAGTTACGAGCAGACCTGTCTTTTTGGTGGGCTTTTAATCACTGTCAAGGGGCAGGGCTCTCAAAACGTCCCCGCTGCTCTTCCGGGGATCCGCCAATGTAATTTTAAATGGGAAAACAGAGTTACGAGCAGACCTGTCTTTTTAGTGGGCTTTTAATCACTGTCAAGGGGCAGGGCTCTCAAAACGTCCCCGCTGCTCTTCCGGGGATCCGCCACTATAATTTTAAATAGGAACTCACACTTTCGAGCAAAATTGTCTTTTTGGTGGGCTTTAAATCGCTAACAAGGCGCAGGGCTCTTAAAAATGTCCGCTGTGCTCTTCCGGGGCACCGCCAATGTTATTTTAAATGGGAAAACGGACTTACGAGCAGCTCTGTCTTTTTGGTGGGCTTTAAATCGCTAACAAGGCGCAGGGCTCCTAAAAATGTCCGCTGTGCTCTTCCGGGGCACCACCTATGTTATTTTAAATGGGAAAACGGACTTACGAGCAGCTCTGTCTTTTTTGTGGGCTTTAAATCGCTAACAAGGCGCAGGGCTCTTGAAAATGTCCGCTGTGCTCTTCCGGGGCACCGCCAATGTTATTTTAAATGGGAAAACGGACTTACGAGCAGCTCTATCTTTTTTGTGGGCTTTAAATCGCTAACAAGGCGCAGGGCTCTTAAAAATGTCCGCTGTGCTCTTCCGGGGCACCGCCAACGTTATTTTAAATGGGAAAACGGACTTACGAGCAGCTCTGTCTTTTTGGTGGGCTTTAAATCGCTAACAAGGCGCAGGGCTCTTAAAAATGTCCGCTGTGCTCTTCCGGGGCACCGCAAACGTTATTTTAAATGGGAAAACGGACTTACGAGCAACTCTGTCTTTTTGGTGGGCTTTAAATCGCTAACAAGGCGCAGGGCTCTTAAAAATGTCCGCTGTGCTCTTCCGGGGCACCGCCAATGTTATTTTAAATGGGAAAACGGACTTACGAGCAGCTCTGTCTTTTTGGTGGGCTTTAAATCGCTAACAAGGCGCAGGGCTCTTAAAAATGTCCGCTGTGCTCTTCCGGGGCACCGCAAACGTTATTTTAAATGGGAAAACGGACTTACGAGCAACTCTGTCTTTTTGGTGGGCTTTAAATCGCTAACAAGGCGCAGGGCTCTTAAAAATGTCCGCTGTGCTCTTCCGGGGCACCGCCAATGTTATTTTAAATGGGAAAACGGACTTACGAGCAGCTCTGTCTTTTTGGTGGGCTTTAAATCGCTAACAAGGCGCAGGGCTCTTAAAAATGTCCGCTGTGCTCTTCCGGGGCACCGCCAATGTTATTTTAAATGGGAAAACGGACTTACGAGCTGCTCTGTCTTTTTGGTGGGCTTTAAATCGCTAACAAGGCGCAGGGCTCTTACAAATGTCCGCTGTGCTCTTCCGGGGCACCGCCAACTTTATTTTAAATGGGAAAACGGACTTACGAGCAGCTCTGTCTTTTTTGTGGGCTTTAAATCGCGAACAAGGCGCAGGGCTCTTAAAAATGTCCGCTGTGCTCTTCCGGGGCACCGCCAATGTTATTTTAAATGGGAAAACGGACTTACGAGCAGCTCTGTCTTTTTGGTGGGCTTTAAATCGCTAACAAGGCGCAGGGCTCTTAAAAATGTCCGCTGTGCTCTTCCGGGGCACCGCCAATGTTATTTTAAATGGGAAAACGGACTTACGAGCTGCTCTGTCTTTTTGGTGGGCTTTAAATCGCTAACAAGGCGCAGGGCTCTTAAAAATGTCCGCTGTGCTCTTCCGGTGCACCGCCAACTTTATTTCAAATGGAAAAACGGACTTACGAGCAGCTCTGTCTTTTTGGTGGGCTTTAAATCGCTAACAAGGCGCAGGGCTCTTAAAAATGTCCGCTGTGCTCTTCCGGGGCACCGCCAACGTTATTTTAAATGGGAAAACGGACTTACGAGCAGCTCTGTCTTTTTGGTGGGCTTTAAATCGCTAACAAGGCGCAGGGCTCTTAAAAATGTCCGCTGTGCTCTTCCGGGGCACCGCCAATGTTATTTTAAATGGGAAAACGGACTTACGAGCTGCTCTGTCTTTTTGGTGGGCTTTAAATCGCTAACAAGGCGCAGGGCTCTTAAAAATGTCCGCTGTGCTCTTCCGGTGCACCGCCAACTTTATTTCAAATGGAAAAACGGACTTACGAGCAGCTCTGTCTTTTTGGTGGGCTTTAAATCGCTAACAAGGCGCAGGGCTCTTAAAAATGTCCGCTGTGCTCTTCCGGGGCACCGCCAACGTTATTTTAAATGGGAAAACGGACTTACGAGCAGCTCTGTCTTTTTGGTGGGCTTTAAATCGCTAACAAGGCGCAGGGCTCTTAAAAATGTCCGCTGTGCTCTTCCGGGGCACCGCCAATGTTATTTTAAATGGGAAAACAGACTTAAGAGCAGACCTGTCTTTTTGGTTGGCTTTTAATCGTTAAAAAGAAGCAGAGCTATCGAGACAAATCAAGGTACTAATTAAGGCAAAGCATGGGGCTTTAAAAGTTTTGACTGTAGGCCCCCCCTCCCTCTCCAGTTGACAAAAATTAAACAACAAGACATGTTTAAACGTATCTCAAAGCGGGCTATAGACCCTGCGTTTTTTTCTGCGGGGGACGGGGGTGTCATGGTGCATGCGTTTGAACACTGCATATGAAATAAATTGTATTAAACAAAATCACAATTATAGCGTGCAACGCTTCACCAATAACCTATGCATAAATTGTATTGTATTGGAGACCCTGCTAGTTTTTAGATCTTTCCGACGAGCATATGTTTTCAAAGATTTTTGAGTCATGTTTTAGGGACCTCTCTCTGAAAAAAATAATACCTTAATTCTAGTAATAATAGTATCGAAGCACAGCGATATGTGAACCAAGGAAAGTCTTGTTTTCTTATCAGAAAATGTTGGTGTTAATATCGGAATATAAAGATATATCCCTTTCCAGTGTACCGTTATCGTAGAACTTCCTCAAAGTTGTCAAGAACTAAAATACAAAAATGGCCTGAATCCTGGTACAAGTCTGTTTTTTTTAATGTAAGTTGGATATTTTATTTTAAGGACGTTTTGGGTTGATTTTAATGAATAGATGTAAGTACATACCTATAATGTAAAATTTGTAGGCATATTTTGGGGATTTGTAAGGCTCCTTTAAGGTGTGATTATGGCGCTTGATATGAAGCACTCTGGGCCCATGGCCGTGGCTAGAAAAATTTTCTAGGGGCGGCTAAGTTTGGAAACCCCACTGGCGGGGGGGGGAGGGTTGCGCCCCCTCCCCAGGAAGTTTTTTGCCGCTCGAAGACGTGATTTCAGGCTGTCTCCACCTCCGAAATGATACGAACATAGACACGCGCGCAAAGTGTCATTTTATGTTCGGACTCTGCCAAAACAAAAAATCAGAAAACAATAAACTGATCCAATGGGGTTGTTGCACACTTTTGCTATAAACGATTTAATAGTCGATACTGGTGTAAAAACCTCAAAAAATAACGATGTCAGCACTAAAAACTTCCGAAATCCGCTCCTAAACTCAATAAATGCTGTTATTTGGGCGAGTGTAATAGTGGCATAGGGCAGTGATATAATGGGAGATTCCTATCTTAATGGGTCTGTTGCACACTTCGGCTACAGCGTTTTAAAGTATCAATCCCTATGTAAAAAGCCGAGAAAATAACAATGGCAGCATCAGAAAACACTAAAATGCAGTAATAAACTCACAAATTGCGAAAAACACTAGACACTATTCACCCCAGTATCTTTCCACCACGTGCACGATATTCCGCGAAATTAGCGCGGCACATTCAAATAATCACGGCCGACTGACATCACAGCTGACTTCATAAACAAATAAACAGTAAACACGGACGGCGTCTGTTTGAATTCTTACGTCTCAATATCCTCAATTCCTCACAAAAGATTAAGAAAGGTAGGGAAACCGACATTTGTGTCGAAAACTTATCAAAATGAAACAATGAGTTCCAAAGATGATGTTTGAAGTTGGAATCATCTTTGGAACTCCTATGTGTTATTGTTTCATTTTGATAAGTTTTCGACACAAATGTCGGTTTCCGTATCTATATTAATCTTTTGTGAGAAAGTGAGGATATTGAGACGTAAGAATTTAAATATACGCCGTCAGTGTTTACTGTTTATTTGTTTATGAAGTCAGCTGTGATGAAAGACGGCCGTGATTATTTGGATGTGCCGCGCTATAATTTCGCGAAATATCGTGCACGTGGTGGAAAGATACAGGGGTGAATAGTGTCTAGTGTTTTTCGCAATTCGTGAGTTTATTACTGAATTTTAGTGTTTTCTGATGCTGCCATTGTTATTTTATCGGCTTTTTACGTAGGGATTGATATTTTAAAACGCTGTAGCCGAAGTGTGCAACAGACCCATTTCGTCACTCTCTCTATGCCGACAAAGATGATTAACATAGTAATTAGTCATCAGAGTAGTGATCCACATCCGATGAATGGTACCGCAACACCTACTGAACACCGGTGTCAAATGAAAGTCTTCTCATATTGGTCTCTTCTTGATGGAGTTATAGTATTGTAAGATTTGAATCTCCCATTTTTACTACCCTAAGCCAACATTACGCTCGCGCAAATGAAAGCGTTTATTGAGTTTAGGAGTGGATTTCAGAAGTTTATACTGCTGCCATCATTAGTTGTGGAGGTTTTTACTCACCAGAGTCGACTATTAAATCGCTTATAGGAAAAGTGTGCAATATAGCCCTATATTATTAGAAAAAACTAATCTTACATTTTGATTTTTCCTAATCGTAAATTCAAATAAAAATAACACCGATCGTAGAACACGAATTAAAGGGAAGTAGGAAAAGAGTGACCTTCGGAACGGATTCTTCTCTCGATGTATACTCCTCTTAATCATCAAAAGTAAAAATACGTCATGCCTATTAAGAGTGTTTATTATTTCGTTTTGAGTTTTACAACACCTATTGTTTTTCTCTTTCAATTATTACTGCATTTTTTTTTTCAACATCAGATTTTCTGGGGGGGGGGGCTCAGGGGGCTGCCCTTCCTTGGCTCAATAGTAGCTATGCCCATGTCCGGGCTAAAATATATCAACAAGTTTTTTTTTTCTTTTTTGGGGGGGGGGGGGGAGATCACGACTTTTTCTTTTTGGATCAGACTGTTTTAGTGAAGAGCGGAAAATTTAAAATCCAGGAATCTGATTGGCCTAGATATTTTTTTTAACCTCTCATGGGCCAAGCCCGAGTCTTCCCGACACTGGCGCAACCAGGATCTCTTCCATCTTTCTCATTTACCATTTGAATGTATCAGTAGGAAAATTACAGAAAGAGGGGGTTTTATCCCCTTGTCCATCCTTGTCGAACATACGTTATTTAATGGAGAAAAGAAAGATATGAAAAAACTCTCGGTGCGCTACTGATTCTCGTTTTTCTTTTCAAGTCTATTTCATATTATTCCAGTCTTCATTCCCGATAAAAGCGATCATGGATGAAAACACTTGAAAGATATAAGATTTCGTTTCGCGCCTTCAATGCGTCGTATAGGCAATTCCAACTCCCTTGAGTACGAACAGTTAACTACCTTCCCTAAATAAATGGAAGAGTGGCGTTCTTTTGAACTAACCTGATCGTTGAAGGGTTAAAACATGAAACCGACATCTGATCGGCCAATTTTGAACTTCCCGCCTCTCACAAAAACAGACTTTGGCTGGCTCTCAGGAGCTCCTCTGTTTCTATACTTATCCACTGAAAAAAATCGATTGTTAAAGCAACAATTCAAAATTTGCTGATTTAAAAAAAAAACAAAAAACAAAAAAAAAACAAAAAAATTGAAAGTTGCTAAATCAACCACGGTTTTCTGTTAAGTTAACAATTTATTTGATGAGTTTAAAATATTGTTGTTAAATCAACCACATAATGGTGTTCTTTTAACAAAATAGACATTGTCAATTTCATAGCCGTAGCCAGGTTATTGTGTTTCTCTCTCTTAGCTCATTTAAACGCATGTGTTAGAAAAGGATGGATATAGGGGCTATCACGTGACTTCAGCCCCTCTTTCTGTCCTTTTCTAACACATGCGTTTAAATGGGCTAAGAGAGAGTAAGACAATATCCTGGCTACGGCTATGGTCAATTTAGCAATTTCATATATAGTAGAAAAAGTACAGAACTTAACCCAATTAGTTGATCTAACAATTCAGCTTTGTTATATCAGCAAAGTAAATTGCTGATTTTATTTACTGATTTGTTATTCCAGCATGAAAATTGTTATTTTTGCTATTTGATTTGCTGGTTGGGCAAAGTTAGTTGTTAAGGTAACAAAATGAATTGCTGATTTAGCGTTTGAGTTGTTAATTTAACAAAATGGGTCTGTTGCGTACTTTTGCTACATCAATATGACACATTGTTTTCTAACGTAAAATTCGGCGGAAATAACGATGCGCGATGTCTCGTCATGGTTCTGTACAAAAGACCGGATCAAATTCATTTTTTCGTCAAACCGTTCATTTTCTCCAATGATGCCGTAATTAAACACAAGCCGCCTGCCGCGTTTTAGTTGATGAGATAATGGGTCTGTTGCGTACTTTTGCTACATCAGTATAACTCATTGTTTCTAACGTAAAATTCGGCGAAAATAACGATGTGCACATTAAAAACTTTCAAAATCCACTCATTAACTCAGAAAATACCTTCCATTTCAAACAACCCGCGCTACACTAGACACTATATCACCGACTTATAATTACAAAGATGGAACCATTTCGTTTATGTAAACATGAACAGAACTTACAAATATTGGAATGTTTCGTTTAGATGCGTACATTTTCTTATATTATTTTGTAATCTTTGATGAACCGAAAACACCAGACAGTAAATGCAGCCAATAGTTCATGTATTTAGAAGGGAATTCCATCATTTTCTAGTTACGATGTTGTTTACTTATGCACGGTGGTTCCGTCTATGTAGTAGTATACCGGTGCAAATAGTGTCTATAGTGTAGGGTGGACTGATTAAAATTGAAGTGATTTTCTGAGTTAATGAGTGGATTTTGAACGTTAATGTAATGTGTGCGCATCGTTATTTTCGCCGAATTTTACATAAGAATCAAGGTTCTATTTTGCTGTAGCAAAAGTATGCAACAGACCCATTATAGGTTAATTTAGCAAATCATTTTGTTCTGTACTTTTTTAACTAATTATTTTTTTTAGTGTAATTTATCCAACCACTAAAAAAAAAAAAAAACATGCCAACCTCGGCAGCCACGCGCCACGTCGGCGTCGCGTCGAGCCGAGAGCGAGTATGGATCAGTAGATCATTGTGCATCGGTAGAGCTTCCACTAATATCATTATAAAGTTAGGCGTCGCAGCCTCCCCTCCCCTCCTTTCCGCACACTCCCCCTCCTCCATTATCCACCCTTCTACCCTTCTTACCACGCCTGTCTCCACCCCCCACCTCCACTCCGCCACGGATCATGGTATTGGCTATATACAGCGCGCCCGCCGCCGCGCCGCCGGTATATAGCAAGCGAAGTATAAAAAAAAAAAAAAAAAAAAAATTGCCGCGCGGTTTTTCTTTACCTCCGATTCCGCTGCAATATTATCACCTACGCTTACTCATTCACACTCATAACGTCTACAACTGGTCTTCCATCCACCCGCGTCGTCCATCCGTCAGTCAGTCATCAGTCCGGTTTACTTGCAGTTTCGTCGGTTATTCATTGCGCGAAAATCTCACGTCTCGTTGGCGAGCTTTTTTCTTATTTTGAGAGTCGACGAATTTCCGATCGTATTTTTTTTTTTTTTTTTCTACTTGAATTAATTCGCTCGGCGCACCGTTTAGTATCTATTCGCGAAACCGCGCGCGGCTAGTTTCATATTTACCTGTCTAAGCTCAGGAAGGATATTTCTGGTGAGTTGACATCGATCTTTTTTATTTATTATCTGATCATTCTTACATCAGTGATATCGATGTTTTATGCTGTTTTCTGTGAAATAAAATTATTGTTTGAAATGATGATTTTTCGAAGGGAAGTATACGCTTTTGCGGTGATAATGAGGTGCGACAAAATTACTTTTATAGCTGTTTTATAGCATAATTTTGTTGGACTTAACACGAATCAGTAGCGGCCCGTGAGATTTGGCAACCATGCATTTTTCCCACTTAAACTTAGGTAAAAAATCGATTCAAGCGGAGGCTGGCAGCCTCCTCGAGTTTCGATTGTTTTCCATGTATTTAAATGGGATGAAAACACTGTTGCCAAATCGCACGAGCCGCCACTGACACGAATACGCTCCCGCTCCGACACTTGTCTCACCTGGTTGAGATATTTGTTTATCATGTGACAAAACTACACCTCTGATTTTCGCTGCCAAAACCGGCATTTCAAACTTTATTCAATCTTTTATTGTTGATACATTCCTTTAAATAGGAATCGGTTTTAAAAACAAAGAATCGTTCTTGCCCTTAAACTTGAAAAAAGGCACGGAAAAAGCAGGGCCAAGGCATGAAACTCTGTAAACGTAATCTGATCTGTGTGCATTTGGAAGATTTTCAATCTACGAATTCTTTTTCTCAAGAAACGGACCAAACATCCTCTCGTAATCTTCATGAGCAATTTCAACAAGTCAATTGAGTTTTTTTTCCTCAATTTTTGTTGACATTGAACTTTAAATAGGTTGTTGGTCACCGAGTTTGGATGTAGAAAGTCTGCTGAGACCACTGGATGTAAAACATTTTTTAATTTCGTCAAAACTTGTGAAATAGAATTCCGTAAGCAAGACACATGAAAATGAGAATCGTGGATGCAGATCAATTCGATTTATTTTGAATTTACCTCAAAACTTGAATTCAAAATCGAATTGATGCCATCGATGCCTAAAAACACCAAAAAAGTTCAAAAAACACGATCCAGTTTCGTGTCATTTGCGTATAGTTTGGCAATGATTTTGTATAATTTCGTTGGATATATTCGTCGCGAGGCTTATTGCGTGGTGGCTAACTTTTTTTTTTTTTCGGGGACTCAACAAAATAACATGTAGAGAGCAACATCCAACTGGACCACACGTTGACTGGTGACCCACGACCAAAACTCTGATGCTTCACTCTCATTGGCTCCTGACTGACTCCAGCATCTTTGCTCATCAGCGAACGTATGGTTTAGTTGAACGTGTTTTTTGGAAACCCTGAAAAGAAAAAAAAATCCTCCCAATTTTAATAAAAGCAATCTAGATAAAGCGAGGTTTATTGCATGTGTATTGGCCCAAAACAATTTAGGTATGAATGGTTCTTTGTTTACAACCTCAAGTTGCGAATCCTCACTGCCGATTGGTTGAGACTCCAGTGACTCCTCCTAACGTTAGAGAACAACAGTGTGTCCGTATGTTGTTTTGAATATTTGTTGTGCTCTGGACTCTTCACTTTTAAATCGAGAGCCTGAAATAGAGTGATATGGATGAAACTGTTTGTACGAGTACTTTATTACTACGAGAGCAAATTGTTGACCCACTGAGTAAAGTAAAAGTTTATCTTATCGGAAATTTGACGCATCATGCATCGATTTATGATAACAAAATGTACTTCACACGTTTATTTAACTCTTGAGCTAGGTTGTCATGTTTGCTATACATAAAAGTTACTTTGGTGACTTGACAGATCATTCGGACTGAATATAGTTTTCTCCTATATTTAAGCCTATGAAAAAGTATCGATTGATTGGGGAGGCAATGGGTCTGTTGCAAACTTTTGCTACAACGATTAAGAATGTTTAATCTAATGTAAAATCGCCTGAAAAGTCCATTGGTGGCATCAGAAAGTCATAAAATACAATAATGAACTCACAAGAAGCGTTTGATGAAACCCAAAATGGCGGATAAATATCGAGCATTTTTTTTTGCTTGCACCACGAACATCCAAGGATAGCCAGCCTCACAATATCAATCACAACCAATCACAACCAATCACAACGTAAACAAACACATGGCCTCTACTCAGTAGCGCACCGAGAGTTTCTTCATCTCTCTCTTTTCTCCATTAAGAAACGTATGTTAGACAAGGATGGACAAGGGGATAAAACCCCCTCCTTCTGTCCTTTTCCTACTCATACATTCAAATGGGAAATGAGAGAGATGGAAGATATCCTGGTTGCGCCAGTGCCTCTACCTCCAGCGAGGTTGTCAAAGTTGGCCCTCCTTGGATGTTCATGCTGCATGTATAAAGATTGCTCGATATTTATCCGCCATCTTGGATTTCATGAAACGCCTCTTGTGAGTTTATTATAGGAGACATCGAGGAGACATCGCTTTCTACTATCCACTGAGGTACTATCGCTGAGTATCCTGATAGAAATTTTCATTATTTAATTTCTTTACCAATTTGAGAAATTTTACTGTTTTCAGGTATTTTAGAGTCTCACGTAGTACTTTTAACATTATGCCTTGAAACATTTAAAAATATGGAAAATAATTTAAAAAAAAGCTAATCAAGAACAATTCCAAAGAGGGGACTTTCTTTTGAAAGTATTATAGCACAACAGGTTTATACATACTTCCTTAAAGACATCTATCGACCGTTCTACTTTCTATAGCGATGATGAGTCCCAAAGCAGGTTCTCTACACCAATCAAAAGAAGGTGGAATTAAACATTGATGCATTGACCTTTTACGATGTACCAAAACTTTGTACCGAAATTTTTGGTTGCGGCAAAGGAGTGAGACTATAACAAATACCTTTTTCATCATTGTTTTGGGTAAATATTTTTCTTAAATAACCTCACAGACTTGCTTTGTCAAAACACTTAAAACCACTTCAATACGTTATTCTCTCGTTATTCCTATGTCAATAAATTATTATTTTTTTTTTACATTATTTATCAATCATTCTTATGAGTAGATAGAATTTATAAAATTTTCGTTCGTAAAAGAACGGGAAAAACGTGAGAATTACGTGTGTATAGTTTCGGAAACACTGTTCCGTAGGTTTTTTTTTTTTTTTTTTTTTTGTCACAATTGTATTCGAATAGAGTAGAGACAGCGCAATAAAAAAAAATTCCAATGTTAACGGATATTTAAACATACAAAATAAAAGTGAAGACAAGGAAGGCTAGAAAGATGAGAAAAAAAATGAAAGTAAAAATGCGAGATGTTCCGGACGATCTCACAGTGGATCAAACTATAGGGATTCTTGGACCTCATTTTCATGAACGAAAGTCAGGAATAAAAACATGGACGGATCCAGCGATCTGGCAACTGTGCATTCTTCCCATTTGAATGCGTGAGAAACAATCGATTAGTCAAGGGGCCATGGCCCCCTCGAGAATCGATTCTTCCTCATACGTTCAAATGGGAAGAATACACGGTTGCCATATTGCTGGATCCGCCCTTGATTAAGAACAATAATAATGTCAAAAAGAGAACTTAAAAATTAGTTTAATTCGTTTAAAAATTAATTTAATATAATTAATTTTAGGGTTTGAAATGTGTCAGATTACTTAGTTTGTGCAAGAAAGTATTATAACACTAAAATATGTCTGAAGAAAGAAAGAAAAACTTTTCTTGTCCAGCCACAGCCGTTCTTTGGTCCACTGGACGGTGAAGTCATTTCCGCGACTGACAATAATCGCATGTGAGTATGACGGTCCAATAAGTCTTGCGTTTATTTTAGTATTATTTTTTTTTTTTTTTTATTATTATTATTTTTTTTTCCAGCTTTAATTCCCACTATTTTTAGTTTGTATGTTCATTAATTCATTTTTGAACAAGTATAGATAATTTGTTTTTTGATTCTGTCGAGGGTGGCTATCGCAAAGTAGGTAGAACTGACTACTTTGGTGGTTCGATTCATCGCACTTTGGTCTAAGATCGAAAAAAGTTGGGAAAAACCAATGAAAAATTCATCAAAAATCATCGTTTACGACCTTTCAAGCTTTTACTTAAAACTTTTCAGTGACATTTCTAGGTTTAAATTACATAATAAAAGTGCTCTCTGGTCCAGTAGCGTAGCGTATAGTTTGGCAACGTTGCAGTTCGTCTATTTAGACATTCTATTTAGACACATTGCCCTTAACCCCTTAAGGACCAAGCCCGAGTATGCTCAATTTTCCCTCTAAGTCTATTTCATACATTGTTTCATTCTTCATACCGGATAAACTCGATTATCGATGAAAACACTTACAAGATAAGGCTTCGTTCGGGCGCCTTCAATTCGTCGTATATGCAATTCCAACTCCCCCGAGTACGAACAGTTAACAACCTTCTCCACGTACACGGAGGAGTGGCGTTCTTTTGAACTAACCTGCGGTCTGTATTGGTTTAAACATTAACCGCGTATCATAAGCGTCGGTAGACGCAGACGGCAAGTCAGGTACCCACCCTACTACCACCCTCTCTACGACCTGACAAGTCTGCGACGCGTAACGCTTATAATTACAGAAATTATTTCATTCTCCCAAACCGTGCCTTGATATGATCCTGTAGCGAAAAAACTACGCAACCAAACTCATCAAACTTGGTCTTATTTTAACCAGCGTGTTCTGTGCTCGTGCCTTTTTTTTTGTTTGAACGCAATCCGTCTAATATGTATTGAGAAATGATAAAAAAACTAAATTTCTCATTATAACGGCTATTTCAAACTACGCGCCAACTCTACTCTCATTGGCTACTGCCCTTTAGTATTTGCGATCGCCGCGAGAATCGATGCTTCATCGTCAGTCAACAACAACTGCACATCATTTCAAAACAAAAACATTTCTCCCTGCTTTGACAGTTGACACTTTTGAAATAAACTCGTTACAAATACATGAGTGATACAAGTGATTATTGTTTCAATTGCAACGGAGGCCGTGAATTACGAAATTTGTCCTCCTCAGTTCTTCTTTTTAAATAAATGTACCGAACATCTTTTCTAGTTATTTCTTTTGCGTGTTTCTAATTTTTTGTATGCACGCGTATAGTAAAGGTTGGTTTGCTCTCACAGTTAGGTACTTTTGCATATTCATTTATTTAATAACTATTCTAGCTCTGAAGCTGAAAGTATTCGAATTTGGGCATAACCGCGGAGCTTCATTTTCCACTTCATTGCTTGCAAATGCAACAGCTGAGTGCCGTAATACTGTTGATCACTGAAGGGAGAGTAGTTTCTGATGTGTTTACAGCACCTTTGTGATTGTAGCACAGAATTATACAATGTGTTAATCTGTGAATTTAGTATAATTATTCATAAGCAAGTAGTGACAAAAGTTCTTTGCTGTGTATTTGTATAGTTTACAACTGATCTGTTTATTTGATGAGAACTAGTAGTGACAGTAACATTATTTTCCTGAAGTTACAGAATTGAGCTATGGCGGATCTGCCAGCGGCGGACTAGCCAATGGCGGATCGGCCAGCGGCGGACCGGCCAGTGGCGGATCGGCCAGTGGCGGACTAGCCAATGGCGGATCGGCCAGCGGCGGACCTGCCAGTGGCGGATCGGCCAGCGGCGGACCTGCCAGTGGCGGATCGGCCAGCGGCGGACAAGCCAGGAGCGGATCAGCCAGCGGCGGACCTGCCAGTGGCGGATCGGCCAGCGGCGGATCGGCCAGCGGCAGACTAGCCAGCGGCGGACTAGCCAATGGCGGATCGGCCAGCGGCGGACCTGCCAGTGGCGGATCGGCCAGCGGCGGACTAGCCAATGGCGGATCGGCCAGCGGCGGACAAGCCAGGAGCGGATCGGCCAGCGGCAGACTAGCCAGCGGCGGACTAGCCAATGGCGGATCGGCCAGCGGCGGACCTGCCAGTGGCGGATCGGCCAGCGGCGGACTAGCCAATGGCGGATCGGCCAGCGGCGGACAAGCCAGGAGCGGATCAGCCAGCGGCGGACCTGCCAGTGGCGGATCGGCCAGCGGCGGATCGGCCAGCGGCAGACTAGCCAGCGGCGGACTAGCCAATGGCGGATCGGCCAGCGGCGGACCGGCCAGCGGCGGACTAGCCAGTGGCGGATCGGCCAGCGGCGGACTAGCCGATGGCGGATCGGCCAGCGGCGGACTAGCCAATGGCGGATCGGCCAGCGGCGGACCGGCCAGCGGCGGACTAGCCAGTGGCGGATCGGCCAGCGGCGGACTAGCCGATGGCGGATCGGCCAGCGGCGGACTAGCCAATGGCGGATTGGCCAGAAACGGACTTGCCAGCGGCGGATCGGCCAGTTGCGGACCACTAGCTAGTGGCGGAGCGGCCAGCGGCGAACCAGCCCGTGGCGGATCGGCCGGCGGCAAACCAGCCAGTGGCGGACCGGTCAGTGGCGGACCGGCCAGAGGCGGGTTGGCCCAGCGGCGGACTAGCCAGTAGCGGATCGGCCAGCGGCGGAGCAGCCAGAGGCGCATCGGCCAGCGGCGGACTAGCCAGTGGAAACGGAACTGTAGGTTAGCGTATGAATCAGGGAAAAGAAAGGGAAATGAGACTGTGGTCCGTATCGTAAAAGAAGCACTCGAGAGTCTATGTGAAAGTTGTCCGGAAACTATTCATAACTGCTGGCTAGTCAGCTGATGGATATCAACTGTTGCTTTTATTTGTGGAATGAGAAACTGGAATTTTACAAGCTAAAACCAGAGTATATCCCATCAAAAACCTTTCCAGGTGCAAGCAGACGGCATCAGGTAATTATGTCTGTCACAAAAAGCCGTTCCAATGCATCCACTCAAAGATATGATATGATGGGAACGGCAAGTCTCTTCCAAGTGGGCATCCAGCAGGGCAAATGTTAATCATTTTTCAAAATCAACACTATCTATCTGCGGCGAATTTAGTGAAGGAAAAACTTTGAGGGATGTATTTCTTTATTTTTTATTTTCAAACGCAAAAACTTGCCGCCGTTCATCGCCTTAAAAAAGAAAAAAATCAATCATTATTATTAAAAAAAAAATAATAATTGATTTTTTTCTTTTTTAAGGCGATGAACGGCGGCAAGTTTTTGCGTTTGAAAATAAAAAATAAAGAAATACATCCCTCAAAGTTTTTCCTTCACTAAATTCGCCGCAGATGGATAGTGTTGATTTTGAAAAATGATTAACATTTGCCCTGCTGGATGCCCACTTGGAAGAGACTTGCCGTTCCCATCATATCATATCTTTGAGTGGATGCATTGGAACGGCTTTTTGTGACAGACATAATTACCTGATGCCGTCTGCTTGCACCTGGAAAGATTTTTGATGGGATACAAATGTCTCACATCTTCATATAAAAACAAAAAAAGACGGAAAAATAAATTATTCAGATATTTAACAATTTATGAGAATTTGAGGAAAAAGTTGTCTAGATATTTTTTACACGGAAAAAAAGGCATAAAAGTGTATTCCTTGATTGCACCGTTTTTTAGTTTATAGTATGGATACTGTATACTTATAGTTAATGATGATCCTTTATTTAATGGTAAGTACATGTTTAAGTATTAAAGTTGAAGGCCATTGATGGTGGTTTGTGAATCGCGATGTTTCGGTGTCTCTTCTATATGTTAAAAAAAAAAAAAAAAAAAACAAAAAACAAAAAAACAAAAAAAAACAACTGCACGGAAAAAAATCGAATCTTTTGAAGTTCAATAGAACCTACAAATAATCGATACTTTTCCATATATATTTTAATAGAGGTATAGAGAAAAAATCGATTGTTTATTGAAGCCGCTAACAGTGAAGGATCCTGTTGCGGAGCAGTGGCGGCTCGTGCAGTTCGGCAACAGTGTTATCCCTCCATTTGATTGAGTGTAAAACAATCGATTCGAAAGTGAAGCAGCGCTTCACCAGCAAACGATTGTTAAACATAGATTCAAATGGAGCGACATTGTTGCCAAATTGCACGAGCCGTCACTGTTGCGGAGCCGGTAGCCTCAATCTCTGTATCGAACACCGAACAGTGGCGTTAGGGATTAAGAGTTAATGCTCAACATTTTTTGGCCACATATGGGTTTATTTACAAAATTTCGGATATTTTCTATGATGTATTGATTTTTTGACAATGATAATTAATGAGGCAATTGCAAGGGTCTGAAATGTTGTGTTTTTTATAAAGAAAATGATAGTACTTGATGAGTTGAGAACAATGGTTCCTTTGGTTTTTTCCTAAGTGTCCCGGTTTTGGGGATAGGTACACATGTGTAAAGTTGTAAAAAATCGTGTGCGTAGTGACGTTACTGTAGGCAGAAACCAGTGGCGGCTCGTGAAATTTGGCAACAGTGTCCTCCTCGCATTTAACCAATGTAAAAGAATCGATTCTCCCGGAGGCTGTCAGCCTCCTCAAGAATTGATTCTTATGCCTAAGTTTAAATGGAAAAATTGCATGGTTGCCAAATCGCACGAGCCGCCACTGGCAGAAACCCCATATAAAACAATGTATTCTGGGCCAAAATCGCATCTACAGAACAATTGAAAGGGGCTAAACCTGTCGTTAAATCAGCGAGGTTTTGATTCAATTGAATCTTACGCTCTGGTAAATGAACTCATGTCAGAGCCTCTTTAAATATGTATATTAAGCGAATTAATTTTTATATCACACGGAAACGGAGTCAAAACACGCTCATAAGAATCACTTCACTTGAAACAGAAGTTTAAGGAACTGAACTTATAGAGTCAAATCAGCAAAGACTTTGATTCAGTTTAATCTGATGCTCGAGTGAAGGAACTCTAGTCATAGAGTCATTTTATGGGACTTCAAAGGCATCTTTGTTCTCAGCTCATCAAATACTTCCATTTCCTTCGTAAAAATCACAACATTTTAGACCCTTGCAATGGGTCTGTTGCAAACTTTTGCTACAGCGCTATAGAATGTTCAATCTCATGTAAAATCGCGTGAAAAGTCTATTAGTGGCATCAGAAAGTCATAAAATGCGATAATAAACTCACAAGAGACGTTTAATGAAATCCAAGATGGCGGTAAAATATCAAGCAACCTGTATGCATGCACCACGAACATCCAAGGATAGCCAACCTCACAATATCGATCCCACCCAATCACAACGTAAATAAGCACACAACCTCTGAAGCTGTGAGGTTGTCAACGTTGGCAATCCTTGGATGTTAAAGATGCATGCATACAGATTGCTCGATATTTTACCGCCATCTTGGATTTCATTAAACGTCTCGTGTGAGTTTATTATCGCATTTCATGACTTTCTGATGCCACCAATGGACTTTTCGGGCGATTTTACTTACGATGAAACTCTCTTTATCGTTGATCGTTGTAGCAAAAGTTTGCGACAGACCCATTGCCCCATTTGTACCGATGGAAGTCTTGCTTATGAAAACTAAATGCGTCAAAATAACAAAAAAAAGAAAAATCCTACAAAAAACCAAATAGTATAGAATAAAAGTTGAGAATAGATTCTTGGCTTCACTGTAAGTATGATACAAATACTCGTGTCAATTCTAACACTTTTTTTATGGGGAGGGGGGGGGGGATCAACTTGTTAAGCTTTGCAAAAACTTCAGCCCGATGAGAGGCGGGTACACTTGGCAACGCCTATAACGTTTACAAAAGTGAAAGTTATCGAAAATTTTTATAGGAGGAAGATTTTTCAAGAATTCATGAAAATTATTAAGAATGCATTCAACATTCAATTTTTATGACGCGTTTAACCGTTTATATCTTCGGACAAGCCCAAAAAAAGACGGAAAAAAAGAAGAAGAAGAAAAAAAATAGGGCGTGCATACATAATGCGGGGGATCCCGGAATTTCATGAATAAGATCAAAATATTCTGCCAAGGTCACCAGCCTCCTTGCCTTTAATTCCTCTATTTCATTTTATTCACTTATTTTGCCTCTGCTCTGGCTCTGGTATATTTTCTCTCCGCTAAAAATGCCTTGTTTACCTATGGACAATCGAGACGATTTGCCATCAAGGAGGATAATTTATTATCGCCCGGAGCCAAAATTGGACGAATATTTTATTGGATTATTTGTTTCAGTAAATTCAGAGACAATATTTAGTTAAAGTCCAGCAATGAGTAAAAATCAGGATTATATTGTAATCTCACAATCAGAAATAAATTATGGTTTATCAGTTAGATATTTCTGAACACTGCAGGCATTGTACTTATATAGGTACCTAGGTACGGAAGATTTGAAGATGATTGGAAGACTATAAGTTGTATTGGAAGAAGGTGCCCCTTCCATCCTCCCAAAAATCTCCAAAATCACGTAGCAATCAGCAACCAACGCGTAATGACGGCGTTGGGCACTGATAATGGGAGATTCCCATCTAACTTCACCAAGAAGTGACCAATATGAGACGATTTTCCTTTGACACCGGTGTCATCGGGTGTCACGGTATCATTAATTGGATGTGGATCACTACTCTTGTGTTTAATAATTATACTCTGTGACTCTCCCTTGTCAGCATAAAGAGAGTGGCGAAACTAAGATTGGGATCTCCCAGTATAACTGCCCTACGCAACAATTTTACGCTTGCGCTTCAAAAGCATTTTATGAGTTTCGGAGTTTTTCGGTTTCGGTTTTTCGTGTGTTTTTAGTGCTTGTTGCGTCAAGCAACAATATTGACAGTATAACACATTCTTAATTCAGATAAGAATTATATGATATTTTATACAATAATGGGTCTGTTGCACACTTCGGCTACAACGTTTTAAAGTATCAATTCCTGTGTAAAAGGCCGAGAAAATAACAATGGCAGCATCAGAAAACACTAAAATTCAGTATTAAACTCACAAATTGCGTAAAACACTAGACACTATTCACCCCTGTATCTTTTCACCACGTGCACGATATTTCGCGAAATTAGCGCGGCACATTCAAATAATAACGGCCGACTGTCATCACAGCTGACTTCATAAACAAATAAACAGTAAACACTGACGGCGTCTGCTCGATTTCTTTCCTTTCAATAGCCTCAATTCCTCACAAAAGGTTGTGAAAGGTACGGAAACCGATATTTGTGTCGAAAACTTATCAAAATGAAACAATAACACACAGGAGTTCCAAGGATGATTCCAACTTCGATCATCATGCTTGGAACTCCTGTGTGTTATTGTTTCATTTTGATAAGTTGTCGACACAAATATCGGTTTCCGTACCTTTCACAGCCTTTTGTGAGGAATCGAGGCTATTGAAAGGTAAAAATACGAGCAGACGCCGTCAGTGTTTACTGTTTATTTGTTTATGAAGTCAGCTGTGATGACAGTCGGCCGTTATTATTTGAATGTGCCGCGCTAATTTCGCGAAATATCGTGCACGTGGTGAAAAGATACAGGGGTGAATAGTGTCTAGTGTTTTACGCAATTTGTGAGTTTAATACTGAATTTTAGTGTTTTCTGATGCTGCCATTGTTATTTTCTCGACTTTTTACATAGGAATTGATACTTTAAAACGCTGTAGCCGAAGTGTGCAACAGACCCATTGTGTGGATTCTTGGACTTATTCTTCAGGTAGAGAGAGGGAGGTCAGCTTCTTCTTTATGAGTGATCTTATGTGTATCCGTAGAGACGTTGCTGAGCGTGTTGGCCACTAGAGCGCCCTTCAACAGTGCTATACGACTCTTAACCCTTTATGGACCAAGCCCGAGTTTACTCGTTTTTCTCCGCTAGTCTATTTCACGTAGTTTTTCAGTCTTCGTTCCGGAAAAACCCCGACTATCGATGTAAACACTTACAAGATAAGATTTTTTCGGGCGCCTTCAATTCATCATATAGGCAGTTCCAACTCCCTCAAGTACGAACAGTTAACTACCGTTCCTATTTAAACGGAGAAATGACATTCTTATGAACTAACCTGGGACCAAGTAGAGTCCCTTGATGGAAATATTGTATAGGGAGTACCGACACGACGCTTTATGCATTTTGACAGGAGTCGATTTAGTTGACTGCCTGAACGAATTCGAAGGTTAAGTTCAACAGTAGACCAGTGGTGGACTGGCGGATTTGCCGGCATTCCGGTCCGTTCCCATACGTTCCTCTACGAATCGACTCCTTTCGTGTGGAGCCTTCGATGTCGTCGACTCCTGCTCGACTCCGTGAGAGCCTAAAATCAACGAGCAATCAAAACTCGTTGAGCTCGTGTCGGTACTCCCTATACAATATTTCCATCAAGGGACTCTAGGACCAAGTAGTGTTGCGTCCTCACGGTCCCGCACGCAGATGATCGGTGAGCACGTACGGGGGGTATAAACTACACGCAAACATATTTACGTGCGCACCATCCGACGTCTTTCGGAGGACCGTCAAGCCGTAACAATATTTGGTTCCTGGTCTTTAGAGGGTTAAGGTAATTCTTCAGCGTTTAGTGCTGATTTCTGCCACCAGAGCGCTACCGTTCAATTAAAGTCAAATTACAGGCCGGAAGTAATTTATTTTTAAGAAAACGGAGTGCCTGCAGTTACTAGATAATCATCTGAAGGGTGTCTCTGCAAAAAATCTCGTCAATAACTTCAAAAATAAGACTGAAAGTACCAAAAAATGAAATATCGTAATTCGATACAAGAGTCGATTTGCGATTTTTCATTTGTTGGTACTTTTAGCCTTATTTTTGAAGTTATAGGCGAGATTTTTTGCAGAGACACTCTTCAGATGATTATCTAGTAACTGACTTTCCGTTTTCTTAAAAATAAATTACTTTTCGGCGTGCAATTTGACTTTAATCGAACGGTACCCTGGTAAAACTGAGCACCAAAGAGCACCTAAAATTGTTCCAATTGTCACCTAAATGCATAGCCGTAGCCAGGATATTTTCTTTCTCTCTCTTAGCCCATTTAAACGCCTGTGTTAGAAAAAGACAGAAAGAGGGGCTGAAGTCACGTGACAGCCCCTATATCCATCCTTTTCTAACACAGGCGTTCAAATGGGGGTAATAGAGCGAACGGCAATATCCTGGCTACGGCGTTCAAATGCGTTCAAATGGGCTAAGAGAGAGAAAGACAATATCCTGGCTACGGCTATGCCTAAATTAGGTGATATCACCAACAATTTTATTCTTGGTGATAATGGTGATGTTACCAACAATTCTTGGTGAATGGTGATATCACCTAATTTAGGTGACAATGGGGCTATTGCACACTTTTGCTATAAGCAATTTAATTGTCGATTTTGGCGTAAAAACTTCAAAAAATAACGATAGTGGCACTAAAAACTTCCAAAATCCACTCGTAAACTCAATAAACGCAGTTATTTTCGCGAGCGTAATGGTGGCCGAAGGCACGAACAATGGGAGATTCCCATCTGACAATTCTGAAACTCCATCAAGAAGTGACCAATAAGAGACTACTTTCATTTGACACTGGTGTTACTAGGTGTTACGGCACCATTCATCGGATGTTGATCGTCACTCTGATGACTAATTACTCTGTGAATCATCCTTGTCAACATAGAAAGAGTGACGAAATTAAGATAGGAATCTCCCATTGTTAGTGCCTTCGGCCACCATTACGATTGCGCAAATAACTGCGTTTATTAAGTTTAGGAGTGGATTTTGGAAGTTTTTAGTGCCGCCATCGTTATTTTTTGAGGTTATTACACCATGATCGACTATTAAATCGCTTGTAGCAAAAGTGTGCAATAGCCCCATTGGAACAATGTTAGGTGCTCTTTGGTGCTCAGTTTTACCAGGGATAGCGCTCTGGTGGCAGAAATCGGCACTAAACGCTGAAGATTCACCTTAAATCGCTTTTAGCGAAAGTGTGCAACAGCTTCGTTTGGCAGCACCGAGCTTTTAGCATTGTGTCAGTAGTTTCAGTGTAGTTTCATGTAATCTAACAAGTATGCACTTTGAAGTGTTTACGCGACACACTTTCAGAGCAAATAACCAATAATTATAGATCAGCATGAAATTTGAAGCACAGGAGACAGGCGAGTGACTAGGCGCGGCGCGTGGACATTCAAAACGGATAATTTGTCAAAAGTAAGCGAACACTGTCAATTCAGATGTTTCCGCGTCGGCTCTGTCCCATTTCGTTCATTTTTTCCCTCGCGAGACCGTGACTCAGAGACTGTGACTGCTTTCACGAGTAAAAAACTGAATAAATTTGCTCGTCAACAATTCAACAACCTCTAAAGAATTCAATTCCCTTTTATCTCATCATATTCTTCCTCTTATTGTTTTTCTTTGTCTTATTCTTCTTCTTCTTCTTCTTCTTGTTCTTATTCTTCTTCTGCCTCCAATGCGCATTATGCGGTCAGTTTTGAAAGAAAAGATAAGAATTGTGCTTTAAATTAGATCATACAGTGCTCGCTTTCAGTTGACGGAATGATTCAACATATTCTTTCACGGAAAAAAAAAACTACGGTGAAAATAACCATACGGATACCTGATTTTGGCACCTGCTAGATGTTATGGTAATGTTAACCAGAAGTATACTATGTTTTGACTAGGTACTAGGTGATGTTACCTGATTGCATGTCGAATTTACTCAAAGGATCGGTAAATGTACTATACTTCTGGTCAAGTTTACCATAACATCTAGCAGGTGCCAAAATCAGGTATCCGTATGGTTATTTTCACTAATCTTTTTTTTCCGTGTTTGTAAAATTTGCAGTGGTTTCTTTATAATCTACACATCATACACGACACCAGAGTTGGGCGAATAGGACTTAAGTACTGAGGTAGAACTACCGAGTACCAGAGGCGGCTCGTGCAATTTGGCAACAATGTCATCCCTCCATTTGATTGTATGTAAAACAATCGATTCGAAAGTGAAGCAGCGCTTCGACAGCAATCGATTGTTACACATAGATTCAAATGGACAGTATATTTTGTACTTGGGAAGAGAACAGCTTTTCAACCCGTTCTTATATAGAGTGATCCAGTGATCGAGTCCTATTTGCCCAACTCTGGTGTCGTATATGATATGTATATTAAAAATGAAGCTCTGCAAATTTTACAAAAGAATATGTTGACTCATTCGTCAACTGAAAAAGTCACTGTATGATCTAATTTAAAGCACGTAGGGCAGCGCCGGATTTACACATTTGCCGCCCCATCCGCAAGCCCAAAAGAGAGTCGGGGCGCCCCTAGCTGCTGGGGTGCAAAATGTTCCAAAACGCCGGAAGTTTCACGCGATTCGGGACTTTTTCCTCTCAGGATTTTCGAAAAGTTTCCTCACAATTTTTTTTTTTTTTTTTTTTTTTTTTTTCTTATTTTAACATTTCTTATTTTTAACACTGTTTGTGGGTACGCAGATTTACCGATATTTTTGAAAATTTGAAACATTTTCCGGGAAAAACTTAAAGCCATTAAAAAAAAAAAAAAAAAAAAAAAAAAAAATCCGTGAAAAATTTGCCACCTCCAGAAATCTGCCGCTCTGGGCCACGGCCTATGTGGCCCGTACCTAAATCCGGCGCTGACATAGGGTGAAACTTCAAATTTTGCGGTTTTAAAAAATCGTGCGGACAACAGTGAGTTCACGGAGAAACTTTCTGTTTGAAATTGCGGAACGTATTATTAATGATGGGGTAAAAAGAAATTCCTTTTAAAATAATAAGAATTCTTATTGATCCAACGATTCTTTCTTGTGATTCTTCTGAATCATCAGAACGTTCAATTGAATCAATAATAATTCTCGTTGAATCAATAAGAATTCTTATTATTTTAAATAAATTTATTTTCCCCAATATCTTAATATACGTTCCGTAATTTCAATCAGAAAGTTTTCTCCGTGTTATTTTTACTACTTAACCCTTTACTGCATGATTTTTTTTTCAATAAAATAATTTTTTTTCAGTACAATTTTGATCCTTGAGACAGGGAAAAATAGTGAAAAAATTCTTTCCATTATATTTCTATGGTAAAGAGCCTGAATATTAATTTTTCCAAATATGGCCTTACCCGCATTTAGGTATCCATGCAACTGAAAATAAAGTTTTCAGGCTTAAAAAAAAAAAAAATTAAAGTAGTAAAAAATAAGTTAGTAAGTTTCAATAGTTGTTTTTTTTTGTATATGGTACCCCTGCGTCACTCCCAAACATAACAATGAAAATCGGAAAATCTCTATCAGATTTTCAGTAAGCTATTTTCAACCACTCTGCACGTTCTTTATCCTGTGCTGCGCGCTCTAGGACAGAATCGACAATTCTTACTCGTTTGGTATCTGTTCCACATGTGACCCACCATGCAGCGACAGTACAACTCAAGTCCCCTACTTTTAGATAAGGCTTCAAAGTAATTGTTCCAGATCTGGGCTCATCTGCAGTTAAGGGTTAAACTGATGTAAAACTCGATTCTTGCTTGGGAAAAAAAATTGTTCTGAATTAAAAAAATTCAAATCGTAAAACCAACAAGTTTTAAATTTTTTACATACTTTTAACTATGTAAATAGTAAGTCAGCAATTAATTTAGTGCAAGAATTGATATTATTGCGGGGTCTTTTCGATTTGGATGTTTTGGCCTTTAGAATCACGGAGCCATCGGATAACCTAACGAGGAACTCAAATTGGAGTAGCACTAACTCTTATAACCGTCACGCCGCACTATGTGGTATTTGACCAAAAAAGCTGGCAGAAACTCAAAAAAAAAAAGTCGCTACTGGGAAAAACTGTTGTGATATTCGGAATTTACATAGATTTTTGCATTAGAAACTTGTATTTAGCAGGTCTAAACTAGATTAATTTAACTAGAATCCACCAGGGGAAAAATCAGTTTTACCACCATTAAATTTAGCCTCAGCACGAGACTATAATCAAAGTAGAAAAAAAGTGTTTCAAATGAAGTCAGAACAAAATTTGTGTACATGGATCGTCTTCCTGAAGGTATTTACAATCAGTTTATGCCTATTTTATCCAATTTTAATTTGATTTTGATATTTTTTTGCTATTTCAAAGTTTTTAGCTAAAAACGTAAATTTTCCGATTTTCAAGAGAACTTATGTTCAATTATCCTGCCACATCCCGCGGGTATAAATATGAGAAATGATAGTCCTTAGTGCGCACTAATAGGCCTTGAAGTCAGAAGTTGCGGAAAAATGCGGCTTTTCCGGGAAAATTAGTTCGAATTTTGCGTTTTTGCACGAAATTCTCGTTTTTACGTGTTGTAAGGGCTACATCGCTACAATAGTGAAATTTGGCAACACCGTCCAAATGACTTGAAACTCAGTATCCAAGGGTTCTTTTTAACGCTGAATTCATATTTTGCATCAGTTTTTCAAAATTCGAAAATCCAAGATGGCTGCCGACCGATTAGCCAAAAAATTTGTCGGCGGCCATCTTGGATTTTCAAAATTTGAAAAACTGATGTGAAATTTGAATTTAGCGTTAAAAAGTACCCCTGAATACCAAATTTCAAGTTATTTGGACAGTAGAAACAGTTTATGCAAACTTTTTCGGTCAAATACCACATAGTGCGCCGTGGTGGCCGGTTGGCCGATCTATATATCGTCATGAAACAGTCATCACAAGTCCTTCAGAATTCCTGATAGTCCTGCAGGTCCTCCGCTTTTGACGCTCTTCGCGACCTTCCGCAAGACCTTGCAATGTCGGCGCCTGATGCCTTAGCCTGTAAGGTTGAGGGCGCATGGAGAGTGAGTCTGGACTAAACATGTATTCGCAGTATTCGCACGATGCCATGCGAAGCACAATGGTCTTAGATCGAAAAAAAGGGGCCAAAAATCAGTTAAAAAAAAGTCATCAACATTCATCGTTCTAGCATCTTTTAAGCTTAATTTAAAACTTTCCAAAGATATTTCTAGGGTTTGAATTACTTGTTAAAAGTGTTTCCTGTGATTGAGTTGGTGTTGAAAGTTTATCAAATGATAAATTGATAAATTTGATAAATTGATGAAAAATTTACTATCTGATTTTTGGCCACTTTTTGACCATCTCAGACCACAGTGCGATGTAGCGTGGATGCTCTGACGCACTGAGTTTGTTATAGCAATTGTTTGAATGGAAAGAAAGAGAGAGGAGAGAGAGAGGGAGAGAGATAGGGGGAGACAGATAGAGAGAGAGAGAGGGGGAGACAGATAGAGAGGGAGAGAAAGGGAGAGAGAGAGAGGGAGAGAGAGAGGGAGAGAGAGAGGGGGAGCGAGAAAGGAGAGAGAGAGGGAGAGAGAGAGGAGGGGAGACAGATAGAGAGAGAGAGAGAGAGAGAGGAGAGAGAGAGGGGGAGACAGATAGAGAGAGAGAGAGAGAGAGAGAGAGAGAGAGAGAGAGGTGACAGATAGAGAGGTGACAGATAGAGAGTGAGAGAGAGAGAGATAGAGATAGAGAGAGATATGGTAGGTATTCATCCGCTGCGGCCATCGATATCCTCCTTAATACGTAATACTTCTTGTGCGAATGGCGCCTTTCACCAAAGGTTCAAGTCCATCCGTGTATTCCGAAAGACCCGATTCCCAGCCAGCGCGTGCCGTTGTTTATGAGTCCCATTGAACCGGTAAAATATTCGCGGGGATAGATAACAGATGTCACCGAGCCGCCCTCCGCCGGCTGTCAGCCGCCAGCCGCCAGGCCGCTGTCTTATCTCTGTAGTTCATTGCCAGTTGAGTACAGTTGTGTCCACTACAGCAGCAAGCGATTCGCCGGGATGTGGATTCGTGACAAGATTACGGTCAACTGGATGGATGGATGGATGGATCAATCGGTATTTTCTGTGTTCACACGATCCTCTACGATGCCTCTAGCATATCTATGAAGGCCTTAATCATCTACTTAATTTTTTGATGACGGGAATTTTTTTTTTCTTCATCATCTTTAAGTATACAAGCAGGGCCGAATTAACCATTAGGCTGGCTAGGCTAAAATCTAGGTGCGAGATTTGGAGGGCCTTTTTTTTTATTAAGGTGAAAAAAAAACCCACTGATACATGGAAAAGGCTTCGAAAATAGTGATTCTTCCTCTTTTTTCCGCTCTTATTGTTTTTCTTTGTCTTACTCTTGTTCTTGTTCTTATTCTTCTTCTGCCATCAATTGTGATTCAGACAAGCCTTTTGAGCTTTTATCACAAAATACAGCTTTTTAGATAAAAGCTCAAAAAGCTTGTCTGAATCACGTTTTAAGAAAACTTGGACTCAAAAAATGAAATTAGCAACCTAAAAAACCCCCGGATACTTAATTTTATCAAAATCGGAGCACTCTAAATGCTACGGTAAGGCGATCGAAATCATTAAAAATAACATTGTGTTAACTGAGCGTTGCCACGGGGTATCAATTTTCCTGAAAATCGCCGAAAACTTAAATCGTGTTTTTGAGAGCTTACACGTCGTCAGAGCGTAAAAACACAGAGGACCTTTCTTGTTGGACATTACCTCAGAAACAAAAAACATGTATCGATTTTTTTGATACCTTGCATCGTTTTCGATATATATCGAAATAATCGATTTTGGGGCCCCCCTCCCCTGAATTTAGCACAGCACCTAGGCATGGGGACTTTTAGGTGGTCATTACTGACACCAAGACGAAGCGATTAAGCCCAAAAAACCTTTGATGGGAATTTGTTCTTCCAATAATCACCCATTGCCTGGACTAAAGCGCGGCGAGAGCATTTTACGCATATCTTAAAATGGACTTTTGTGGCATTAGGACTGCAGATAAGCCAAAAACAATGAAAATTTCAGCCAAAAGGTCAGGGCCAAAAGTGGCCATTTTACACCATAATTGACTATTAAAACACCCAAAAATTCATATTTGGTACTTACGCCCTTTTTGCCGATGAGGGGCCACTTAGAGTCAATTTTTTTCAAAATACTTGATATGGGTCAATTTTTTAGACCACAAAGAACAAAAAATCCACCGTTCGCACAAAAAATACTCATTTTTGAAAAATAAGAATCACCCTAATGCTGCCTCACTTTGAGATAGGTCTTATAGCATGTATTATCCAGTGGCGTCGAGTGCAATTTGGCAACGTTGCGTTGCAGTTCGTCCGTTTAAATCCATGTGAAAGGTCGACTGCAAAGGTGTGCACCGAACACCCTACAGTTCGATCTTTTCTATGGATTTAAATGGACGAACTGCAACGTTGCCAAATTGCACGCTACGCCACCGGTATCAGCCTCTCTATTGCTATCAGGGCTGCCGTTTTGCGTATAATCAATGCTATTTTTCAATTCACCGATGATTCCACCGGTTGAGAAAAGATTACACAGTTCAGTTCAGTGCATGGCTGTAATAAACTAAAATACTCGCATCTGTAATCTTTTCTCAACCGGTGGAGTCGTCGATGACTTTAAAAAACTTGCGGATATTTTAATTAATCAACGGATTTTCCATCAATTAAGGAAAGATTATTGATCACAGTATTTTCGTGCATTACAGTCAGACACTAAACTGAACTGTGTAATCTTTTTTCAACCGGTGGAATCATCGGTGAATAGAAAAAAAGCATTGATTATACGCAAAACGGCAGCCCTGATTGCTATACCTCGTTGATTGCCCCATATTATTGCAACTCGATGAACAGGAGGTTATGGACGATGTCAACAAAGATCGTGTGAGGAGCAACAAATAAATGAATAGGTAAACAAACGAACATCAATACAAGACAACGAAACTAACTAACAAGCAAACAAATAAACAAACAGATGGAATGAGAGGGAGAATGGGAAACAAAATTAGGTGCACTCGCATGATGTGATGTACTTAACACTGACCTTGACACTTGTAATGAGATTATCTGAGCTGCGCGCGCGAGCCGGCGAGCACCGCGCGCCGCGCCGAGAAAGCGCAGCCAAGCGAAGAATAGAGACGACAAGAGAATGCGTTGCCGTAGAACGCAAAATGGTGAAAATCTCACGCACTCGTGGACAAATTAAATGGACTTGGCTTCATTGACAAACTCACTGATTACGTCAGCGGGGAAACGCACGCAGTCTTCTGTTAATAATTGCGGAGAAAGTTTCTTTTTATTTTAATTTGTTGTTGTTGTTGTTGTTTAATTTTGTTTTGTTTTTAAAGGTATGACTATTTTTTATTTTATTTTATTTTATTTAAACAATTGGTACATAGAGCCACCTGCAATGGTAGCTATAATACAAGTCACAGAAATTAAATAATATTAAATTGATACATCCCAATATGAACAATAGAAACCGCAAACAAATTATACATCAACGAATTAAGAACAACTACAGAATATTGGGTATGAAATCATCTAAGTTTTCAAAAGCCATGTTGTATAAGAAAATCACTAAGTTTGAGATGAAGCAGCTGTAGTCAGAGTGTTGAAAGAGCATTTTTATGTTTCTTTTTTTATGTTGACTACATGGTCCATTTAAACAAAACAGTTTGATAAAGTTGTAGACTTTATGACGAATTCGGAAAATCGTATTATTCAAAGGAGCAGTTAATTATTTCTTTTTAGAATTTTTTTTTTTTCATGGAATAGATTAGGTAACAGATGGGTAACAGGTAGGTTTCCAACAACTGTTTTCATCTAGATAGTGGACCATTAATAATGGGGCTCTTGCAGACGTTTGCCATAGGGGATTGAAGAGTTGATTCTTGCATAAAAACCTGTAAAACTGACGACATTAAGTGCACTAAAAAATCACAAAATTAACTCTCAGGATCGGGCTTAGTGGCGGAGAGACGCAGATATCATTGGAGATTCCTATCTAAATTGAGACATATCTCTGTGTTTCCGTAGAAAAAGTGACATAATAGACAAATAATCTCCCGCATGATACCTGTATTAAACCGTCAATACGATCTTGCAGTTATAGCAGTTATGTGAGTTCATTACTAAACTTTAGACTTTCTTAGTGTGATTTTCGTGATTTCTGCTGGTCTTTACATCAGATTGGTCTATTATTTGCTTATAGCAAAAGTAGGCCCCCCCCTCCCCAAGAGCCTCCACCAAGGCCGAGTATACTCGTTTTTTCCCTCTGAGTCCATTTCACATTGTTTCATTCTTCATTCCAGATAAACGCGACTAACGATGCAAACACTTACAAGATAAGGTTCCTTTGGGCGCCTTCAATTCACGGTATAGGCAATTCCAACTCCGCCGAGTACGAACAGTTAACTACGTTCTTTTGAACTAACCTGGCCCCAGAGTTGGGCAACCAACTAATGAGAAATAATGAAATGAATCCGGCAACACTGAAAACTGCGTTAAGGGGTGTCTCCACCTGCGAATTTAAAAGCGCGAATAAACTGATTGAGCCAATGAGCTGCCTTGCAGTCGATAGGTCGAGTCCGATGTATCGACAACAAAGAAGCTCATTGGCTGAATCAGTTTATTCGCGCTTTTAAATTCGCAGGTGGAGACACCCCTTTAGCTACCTTAGTTGATTAAAGGAAAACACACGGAAGGTATAGGTCAACTGTAGAATTATTCGTCGAATAATTCGATTGACTCGGCGTTGCCTTACCCACCGAATAATTTCCGAATAATTCCCGAATGATTTTTTGCCCAACTCTGCCTGGCCCTTAGAGGGTTAAACAAAACAGTCCAATAAAGCTGTAGACTTTTATGACAAAATTCGGAAGATCGTATTATTCAAAAGAGCAGTTAATTATTTTTTTTAGATTTTGTTTTTTTTTTTTTTTTTTTTTTTTGTTTTTTTCATGGAATAGATAGGTGACAGTTATAGGTAATAGGTAGTTTTTCTACAACTATTTCATCTGGATAGTATGGGCCATTGATAATTTTACTAATGCTATTCCGGAGGATCAACATTTTAGTGATGTTGATAAATATTCCTGCACTGACAAAAAGTGGAAGGGTAAATTTTATGGTTCTATATTGTGTAACAATTTGAATCGTGAATGCTTACTACTAGCGTGGTGCTTAAATAATGCAAGATCGACTTTTTGATATTATTTACATAGTCATCGATTATCACTCACACTACTCACAGTCATCGCGTTAATAGGTATTCAAGTTAAGATGGTAATTTTTTAGCCATCCAATTGCTTTGCTACTTCAGAACCAACTAAGGATAAAATTTACTTCTTCACTTTTTTTTCTTTTTTTTTAAAAAAAAAAAAAAATTCTTTGCCTCAAAAATATGCAATTCATTGCACTGTGCTAAGTGCCGCGCCGCGCCGTTATGGCGCCTGCGAAGCAAACGCCTACAGGTCACAATGTATCGTGATTTATTCCCGCATCTCATCAGATTTTTATCAATTTATTTATCGTGATACTTCCCCAACTTTTTATCAGGTTTGATAGATTTCAGGATATGTTTTCCTCAAGCAGTAGTGATGCCAATTTTTTAGCTGTTTGATGTGTTTGATACGTGTGTGTTTTGATCGGGGGGGGGGGGACGAAACTTTATAATTTGTTGTCAAGTTGAGTAAGTATGTATATTGTATATACCATACCTGACAATTTTAGTAAAACTTGAATTATAGGCCTTCGGAAAATAAAATTATGACATATTGTATAGATGTCATTACTCTTGTTGGCATGTTTACTTTGACCATGATTAAGAGTCATGAGTTGTCATGAATGAAAGGTCTCCTGTTGTAAAAGATACGAAAACCCTTGAGAGCGATCGACTCCATTTACCAAGCTGAATCGATAGAGGGGTCACAAGCATGGGTTTGGTGACATCACCTTTTTGACCATGTTTAATAAGAGTCGTGAGTTGTCCTGAGTGAAAGGCCTCCAGTTGCAAAAGATACGAAAACCCTTGAGAGCGATCGACTCCATTTACCAAGCTGAATCGATAGAGGGGTCACAAGCATGGGTTTGGTGACATCACCTTTTTGACCGTGTTTGTTTTGGTCTTTTTGACCAAGAGTCGTGAGTTGTCCTGAGTGAAAGGCCTCCAGTTGCAAAAGATATGAAAACCCTTGAGAGCGATCAACTCCATTTGCCAAGCTGAATCGATAGAGGGGTCACAAGCAGAGGTTTGGTGACATCACCTTTTTGACCATGTTCAAAGTTCATTCGTATAGGTACTTCCGTTGAATATCCGCTAAAATTTTCTTGGAAATCACAACGAATATGCATGAACTAATTTGTAAATACTTGAATAAATAAGTGAATAAATGTATTAACAATTAAAATAAATTAAACAAAGCAGCAAGTTGATGTTGACTTTTCCCCTCCAACAAAACAAAAATTGAGTAAATTGTTTTAAACAATAAAGCGTAATCAACCAACCTTTTAACCGCAGTAAATATATGATTGTGAATAAAGAAACATATAACGTATTTGGAGTAAAATCAAAGGAGCCAGGTTTTTAAGAAAGTCCGGACCCAGTCTAGCTGTTCGTCGCAACGATAAAACTTCCCCGTCATTTTGAATTTGCCGCCCATGAGCACTGTGAAGTAGAGAGCGCTGATGTCCTGTGGGAATAAATGGTACTATTTTAAAAACTGCCGGCTTGCCGCGCCGCGCCGCACTTTGGTCTGAAATCGCTAAAAAGTATGGCTAAAAATCAAAATTTATAAATTTCTCGTCACTATTCATCATTTATAATCTTTCAAGACCAATTTTAACCCTTTACTGCATGATTTTTTTTTTTTCAATGAAATATTTTTTTTTTTTTTTTTCCAGTACAATTTTGATCCTTGAGACAGGGAAAAATAGTGAAAAAATTCTTTCCATTATATTTCAATGGTAAAGAGCCTGAATATTAATTGTTCCAAATATGGCCTTACCCGCATTTAGGTATCCATGCAACTGAAATAAATTTTTCAGGCTAAAAAAAAAAAAAAAAATTAAAGTAGTAAAAAATAAGTTAGTAAGTTTCAATATTTGTTTTTTTTTTGTATATGGTACCCCTGCGTTACTCCCAAACATAACAGTGAAAATCGGAAAATCTCTATCAGATTTTCAGCAAGCTATTTTCAACCACTCTGCACGATCTCTATCCTGTGCTGCGCGCTCTAGGACAAAATGGACAATTCTTACTCGTTTAGTATCTGTTTCACATGTGACCCACCATGCAGCGACAGTACAACTCAAGTCCCCTACTTTTAGATAAGGCTTCAAAGTAATTGTTCCAGATCTGGGCTCATCTGCAGTTAAGGGTTAAGCAATTAAAAGGTCGAAAATTATGATTTTTTTGAAGACACTTTTTCTCTATAATTTCTAGCCAGTTTTGTTTCGATCACAGACCATTGTGTACCGAGTCCTCGCGATCTTTCCTACCAGTTTGAGTGTATACCCTCACTTTCATTTAAAAGTTTATTGTCACAATTAATTGTCTCTTTATTGATTGAGTTAGCAGTTAAAATACATTGTTATCAAATTGAATCGTCCGAAAATAAAGTAGCTATACCAATGACGGGACGTGCAATTTGGCACCAATGTTTTCCCTCCATTTGAATCTATGTCAAACAATCGATTGTTGGTTAAGCGCTGCTTCATTCTCGAATTGATTATATTACATATAATCAAGTGGCGGAAAGGCATTGTTGCCAAATTGCACGATCCGCCACTGATGCCTATTTGCAAGCTGTCAAAAATACCAAAAAAATATTTTTACGCCTTAACGACATAGTGTGTCCGGCTGTTATGAACGTAAAACCAGGTTTTCTCGTCATAAGATACCTCTTTCTCACCCCTCCCGCGAGATTTTCCATGTATTTTGACCCGCTGATTTCAAATTCGGCCTTAGTTTTTACTCCAAACTCATACTTATTTCCAGAATTTCGAATTTTTTGCTAAAAAGACGTTATTTCAAATTTACATAAAATCTTGGCCAGTTTAGTGAAAACTGATTGCATTTTTGAAATCAGCGTCTCAAAATACATAAATAAGCGATGATGAAGTGATATTGTAGGCGTAGAATTATTCTATAAGACGCTAAAAATTAGTAAAATTAACACTGATGGATGGTGAATGTCGCAGACACATTATGGTCGTTTTTGATGCTTACTTCCAAAAAAAAGTGATGAGTCCACCCCCTCCCCTTATTGTAATCTATGTGCTTATATCAAATACCCTTAGGGTTATGAAGGTTAAAAATACACATTGCCGTGGATTCCCTGGAATAGAATTTCCGCGAGTTTAAATGGATTATGTATAAATAGCAGCATTGCCAGATTCCACTCAGCGCCACTTCTTCCAAAGAGTGAGCGTGTCAGCAAGTACCTATAGTTTTCAAGTAAGCTCCAGTGGCACAGCGTGCAATGTCGCAACGTTGCTGTTTGTCCATTTGAGCCCATATCAAAAGGTCGAATGTGTTCGTGGAACACCCAATGATTCGATATTTTTCATGGATTTAAATGGACGAACTGCAACGTTGCCAAATTTCACGCTACGCCACTGTCAATTCAGCTTCTTTGTTTTTATCTATTTACGTAACATAACAAATTCATCTTCTGAGGAATGTTTATACTTTCCTCTATATAGCCGACGTAACAATTCTAAAATCGGACCAAGTTTGCCAATATTCCATAGCATCCATTCGCAATTCTTGTCTAATAGACGATTATGTCAAATATTTATATACGTTCAACGCCCCACGGCAGACAACAGACAAGCCGTAGACTATTTTCATTTTGAAGGGGTGTATTGCATAGAGTGAGTTTTTACATAACCGTCTTTATTTCCACCGTGATTATCCAATTTCGCTCCAAAACCCTTGTTTACGATGAACAGCTCGTGGTATGGCCATCTCTAGTTTTCTAGCTCTCTTCATCTCACTCTCGCACACGTGATGATTGATGACCCTCTCTCGCTCGCTCCAGATGTAAACATCGACAGGTGATTATATAAATTAGTCACGTTGTATAACACACGGCAAATTATACCTCTCTCGTGCTTTATATTTTAATGCAACCAGAATCGAAGCTTCACACGCATGTCTTTTCAAGTTCACCGGCAGCCGGTATATATGGACATGCATTATAAAAAAAGAAGAAAAAAACCATTCGGAAGACCAATAAAAAGTTAAAAATAAATAATTATCTGGAAGGAACGCAAACGTGGGAAATGGGACTGGTATTAAGAAAATACGAATCTTATTTCTGCAGACTGATTTAGCGATGTTGTGATGTCATGAGCGGAATCTCCAGTGGCGTAGCGTGCAATTTTACTATGCTTAAACCCAGAGGCGGATCCACCGGGGGAGGGGGGCAAGTGCTCCCCCCCCCAAGCAACAACCCTGTCAAAAATGGTCCATATATGGGTCCATGCATAACCAATTTCCCATATAGTATGGATATGTATGGATTCTAAGTGAATAAAAGCATTTTCGGGAATAGAGCTTTTTGACGTTGCCTAATTTCATAGACAAAAGAAAGATTAAAATGGGAACTAGGCCAACAATAAAATAAGAACTTCCGAGACGTTTCGGTGCACTCACAGCACCATTATCACAGAATAATACAATCAGAACGGAAACTCTGTCGGATTTTGAAGCAAATTCATTTCGCGTCCGCCATGTTGGGATATAGGATGTTACACCTGGATTCGCGCGCGAAAAAAGAAAATAGGACATGATTCGCGAAATTTTCATTCTGAAATGCCATTGGAATAAAAGTGAGGCCGGAAAATTATAGGATTTCTTCCCAGAATTTATACAGAAATAAATTAGTTTCAGCACAAATCACACTCGTCCGCCATGTTGGGATATAGGAACACAGCGTTGCCTATTGGTACCGTTAAATTCCAAACTTGCTTCCATTGGCTCTTATGGGAGTTTCCGTTCTGATTGTATTATTCTGTGCCATTATCAATCGGAAAAATAAAATACAAAAACACAAAATACTCAGAGCGAGGAGCACACTCCACAAAGATGGAAGAGGGACTGATGGAAGAGAGTCCCTCTTCCATCTTTGTGGAGTGTGCTCCTCGTTCTGAGTATTTTGTGTTTTTGTATTTTATTTTTCCGATTGATAATGGTGCTGTGAGTGCACCGAAACGTCTCGGAAGTTCTTATTTATTGTTGGCCTAGTTCCCATTTTAATCTTTATTTTGTCTACGATGTATTTTTGGCCATTTAGTTTGTAATTGTTTTAATGTTTCCTAATTTGTTGTTGTTGTTTTTTTTGTTTTTTTTTTCTCCATCATATCACAGTGTGTGTTAAGTATAGTTAATCAAAGGCACACAGCCGATTCGTAATAACTTCATTCCCGAAAATGTTTTTTATTCACTTGATAAATTAGTGGCTATAATAATGTTGTTTCTTTTTATGTATACGTTGTATTAGGTCCATTTGAACCCATGAAAAAGGTCGAACTATTGGGTGTTCGGTGAACACCCTCAAATACGACCTTTTAAATGGGGTTAAACGGACAATTTACAACGTTGCCAAATTGCACGCTACGCCACTGATCCATACTATATCCATAAATATCCATATAAATCCATACATATCGATATGAATCCATTCAAATATCCATACTGTAGGAGGAATTTGTTATGGATCTGTATGGACCATTTTTGCTAGGGAAATTTCGACTTTTTTAACACAGAATAGCCCAACATTTTTTATTGCAACGCTTTGACAATTTAAAAATTCATGAATGTGTCTCCCCCTCCCCCCCCCAGAAAAATTTTCTGAATAAAGCCACAGCTTAAACCCGTGAAAAAGATCGAACTATTGGGGATTCGATGAACAGCACCTCCGATGCCGACCTTTTACATGACTTTAAACGGACAAAATCTAAAATTGCAAAACTGCACGCTAAGACACTAGGAGTTTTAGCCAGAGTTTGGCACCTTGATTTCCTCAAAACATGTTCAAAATTGAGGTATTCAAACCTAATACATACTATTTATTCATACTATCCGCAATATCCACCCATCATGCTATTTTAATGTTGAATTGACAAATTTTTCACTGTTGGAAGCAGCATTTTGACCACTTCTTATTATTTCTGTTTCAGGTATAAAAAGGAAACTACATTGAAGATATCTAAAAATGACTGACACGGCAAATCAAACACCTTTAGGACGAAGAAATTGCATACCCATAATCTACACGAAAGGATCACATTATGAAGTTGGATTTGATATAGTAAGTTTCTGTTCTATATTTTGACAGCATATTGAGTGTATATCACGCTCAAAGTAGGACCGACAAAGCATCCAGGGGCGTTATTTCGAGTTCGGCTGGGGCTGGGGGGGGGGGGCATTTTTTTTTTTTTTTTGCTCATTAACATACTTCTTTCCCGTTAACCCTTCACAGCATGATTTTTTTTTCTCAAGCAAATGTGGATTTTTCAATGTATTAGGTGGTCAAATACATGGGAAAAATAGTGAAAAAAATAATTTGACGGTTTTTCGGTCAAAATTATCTTTTTTCTATTTTTTACTCGTTTTTACAAGTGATATAACACCATAAGAAATGGCGGAATTTTTTTTTTTATTTTTTTTTTAATTTTCAAACAAACATTTTTTTTTACTTTAATTGGATTTTTCAAAAGCCAATGCCGGAAACTTTATAAAAATAATCAAAATGAGGTCAGTTTGGATACAGGGGCAAATTTCCCCCCTAACATGATTTCGATCACGAACCCTTCACTGCATGATGTTTTCTTTCAGCCAATTTTTTTTTTTTTTTTTGTGTGAGCTCAAAACATACCTTCTCCCGCGTTGACACACCATGCGCCGAAGGCATATCTCAAACCTGTATTTTATATGAGCGTTTGAAGAATTTGTTCCACCGGTGGAACACCATGCAGTGAAGGGTTAATTTTGAGCCTGACTTCAAATCCTGACCCAATGACGCCACTGTTGGCATCGATGAGCCGAGATCCACCACAAAACGGCAGGGGAGCCAACCGTTGCATGTTCCGTTGGTTAAATCGTTGTCAAACAACTGTGCAATTTGACGGCCTGTCTAACTGCAGAGTTATTTACGATGGTTGTGTTTCATCTGTTCACCAATCTGCTGTCAACAAAACAAATAAACCCCGTTTTAGAGGTGCTTTGGTCAAGGTTATATTTGAATTTTAGAAATGCCAGGTTGGCAATTCTATAGGTACTGTTTGCGGTGGATTTCAGCTCACCGATGCCAATTTAACGATTCTACTTTGAGCGTGTGCGAAGGCCTTATATTTTGACCAGCATTGAGTGTATGTGTTGTACACAGTGGCGTAATCTTAGGGGGGGCATGACCTTTTGCCCCTCCAATATTTGAGAAGGGGGGGCAAAGTATCATTTTGCCCCCCCCCAATAATTTGATGAAAAAGAGGAGGTAGAAAAGAAAAGACGGAAAAATACAACAAAATAAAGGAAGAAAGGAATAATTACAGGAACCGAGAAGCAAACATTGGCAAGAATAAGTGGCTCGATTTTACCCTGAAACTGCACCTAAAGTAAATCTAAAGTAAAAAATTCCTCTGTTGTCAATGAAATAAGAAAATAAACATTGAGTCTACTAACTTCTGTTCTGTCGGCTTGTTATTTTTGAAAGATTTGATTGCATAAAATATAGTCTGAGAGAACCCAAATGTTCAAATTTTTCCGGGGAATACCCCCGGACTCCCTATTACTGGAATGTCCCCCCCAGATTCCCCAAAGTATCGGACTATTTGCTACCCCCTCCCCTCAAAAAGAATCTAAAATTTTACGCCACCAAGTGGAACATTACATTTACTGCAGTTTTAAATTTCCAGATGACTTCTAACCGTGAGGAACAGTTTCCCAAAGCCTAGAAATATCACCTTCATCAATAAGCTGAAAGTCTAACTGAAAAGTTCTCTTTTTGCCTGAGAAATGAAGAAAATAAACGTAAAATCTATTTTTAATTTGTTTAAATTTTGTGGCATTTGTATGCGATAACATTGCTTAAAATAACGTCTGAGAGAGCCCGAATTTCCAATTTTTTCCGGGGGAGGACCCCCGGACCCCCCCTCTCACTGGGGGGTGTCCCCCCCAGACCCCCCATAGTGCATCTCTCAAAAGTTGGTCTGCCCCCCCAATAATAATCCCAAGTTTACGCCACTGGTTGTACATGTCTTTTGTCTCATTTTGAAGTAGTTTTATGAATTAGCATGATTCCATCGTAAATCAAGCTCACAATCAGTAAAATCGGTGATAGAAAATTGTCCCAATATAGTGGTCATACATATGTGAGCTGCTTGGTAGAGCTCAGCAGCTTTACGGGGTTTTTCACTTTTAGCCATTGTTGTTCTGGACTAGACGTAAGTACGTATTACATCGGCTTTTAATTCCACAGTAGAATGCTGCTGCGACATATTATTACGGTCGCGCTACCTTTAAAAAAGCTACCTACTCAATCCATTTATAGTCTTATAAACTCTTCAACTATCGATCTTCTGTGGGAAAGTTGTAGTGCTTCACCTCACAAACCTTATAATCCTAACTTCACAGTTTGTTATAAAATCTCCGTTTTTTTTTTTTTTTTTTTTTTTTTTTTTTTTTTTTTTAACATGCAGTAAGTACTGCATGTTTTTGTTATGGTTTTGTATCGATTTTGGCCATAAACTTCCTGCAAAAAAATCGACAATTTTCGGCTTGGTCGCAAACGTGCGTTGTCAGATTTCCGCGCGTAATGATCGCGTACTGCTTTTCGGTGGATTCCTTTCGTTCGATATATTGCGGAGCGGCAACGCGAAAAGTCTCCCTATCCTTTAAGCAGTCACTAAACGAATCGCGCGCCATATCGAATCCGCGATATTCTTCGGTCCGCCGCACAATGGACAGAAATCAAATCTTTGGCGGTCCAAATTCGATCCTTTCAAAGTTGGAAAATTAGTATTTTAGTGGGTACTATAGTTGATTTTAAGGGGTTTATTTGGCTCCGTTTTTTATTCCTAGCTTGTCCCATACTTATCGAAGAATATCATTTGATGGATCGACAATTCTTGTGATATCTCATGTCTTTGTATTTTTGACCACTTAGGACTCGATTTGGATCCATCGTGCGCCGATTGAAATGTTTGAATTTTTGAGTTAGGTTTGACTGAGTATTGACCCTAATTTTTTCATAAGGATTTGTCTCCGTTATGAATAAATTTGGTATTTTTCATTATTTTGTCTGTGATTACCAACGAGCTATATCTAGTTCGGAGGTTTTGGTAAACATGCGTAATTTGCCTCGGAGATTTTAAGGTTAGAGATTTGTTTTGGGAAAACAAACCGAAGTTCCCTCCGCAATGTATATTCGCGTTTTTTCGAAGTCTATCAGAGACTTTAAAATCTGAATTTCTTTATGAACTGTGCGTGTTTTCTGTCAATCAAAGCCTTAATTTCAGTTTCTACTAATTGAAACACTCAAGTTCTTCATAGCTTTCATTTAATTTGCCAGATTCTACAGTGCGTGTTATTGCCTCGTAATGCCGTAACTCATCGCCTTTCTTGGCATTTTGACGAGTGAAAGTGGTATGTTTGTGGTGATTTATTAAAAAATTTTGTAATTTGACCTCTCTCAGCAAACTCTCTCTTCCTGAGACAGATTTTCTCATGTCCATCTCCCAAGTTGAGTGATCTGAAGTAGATAAATTCTTTAACCGATGAGCGTGCTCCTTGATCCTTCTGAAATGTTTGTGCAGTGGAGAAGTTACCAAAAGGGAAAAAAAAAAAAACCACCTTGGATGTATTGTTTGATTAAATAATTTACTTTAAACCAAGAATTGTCTTGAAGGCATGTACTCCATTACCTATTCTCAAGTTTCCATGTCTCGAGACAACTTCATCAGGAACTCTGTCAGGAGCCTTTAGGTACTACCTTCCACGCTGATTTATGTTGAATAATAGTTTTCACGATTTGAAAGCAAGCTTCATGCTACATCCAGTTTAATTTCTCTCCAGCACCATCAAGCTGAAAAATCGTTTGCTTCCTGTCCCACACAGGATTTTTATACTTTTAAGACAAGGAAATGTCCGAACATCTCTGTGCCCCAAGGGTGTTTGGTTTTTTTCGGCACTCATCAGAGACCTTATTATTTGACGTTCAAAAAACGTCAGAGCGTACTCAGCGTAGCCAATGCATATCTTTCTTTTTTCAAGAGAGCTTGACTATTTTGACTTTCCAAGCATTTCAAAAATTACTGAATTAATCCTGAGTTGATGTCTAATTTGTAAGGTGATAATAAGCTTTTTATTTTTGTTTAAGACTTAACTTGCCAGTTTCACTCAAGTCATCATTCTGTCCATGTGAAAGGGGCTCTGATGACTGTTCCCCAAAAAGAAGCCTCTGTGATCCTGATCCTTACTGAAGTTTTGCCCCTTTCAGTTTTCCCAGTGTTTATTCCAAAATAAATCTGGTTCATTTGCTAAAGAGCATTTCTGAAATTTTAACTGTCCCCAAACTATCAGCATTTATCAGCTACAGTTTGATTCTAGAAAGCCCTCCATGACCATCTTTGATATCAGCACTCTTCTTCTGTCCAAACGTGTAAGTGCAGTGTAAGTAAGTCTTTTTACCTATTTCTGCATGATGTAATTTCTTGGCAGCCGATTATGAACAATCGAGTCAACTTTGACGAATCGAAGCTATTGGACTAAGTCCATTCCAGTCATTTGAGTCAGTTGCTCTGGGAAATTTTCCACTTTTGAGCATGAATTCTTAAATAAATTCTGAAAATGTCACAATGAGCGCAGATGCATCATTATTTCTTCCTTGATGGAAGTATAAAGGGGGGAGGGGAGGCATTCGTACCCCACCGTGCATCACAGAACTTGGTGTTGGTGTTGACATTTGAATTTTTTGCTCTCCATAACTGTCATGCAAGCATAGGTACAATTGGTCTGGAATATTGGCAAGGATATTCGTCATGAAGCAGTTTTTATCGAATGGCCATGTCTCAGTTAAAACTGAACAAATCTTGATGCATCAGCGCTTTATGTGATTTCCGCGGCATTTAAGTAAGAATTGTTGATCGCAAGTAGTAATTAACGATTGTGCATAGGGCCCCAAAAATGCGAAATTAATTGGACAGGGCCAAGTTTATTCGACTCTACCTAATTCTTTTAGATTCCATTTAAGGAGTCCATTTAATTCACCCAAGTCCAATCGATTGTTTGTGATCAGTTTCCAAGTCAGAGAAAAATAAGGACTTCCAAGTTTTGACAGAGGAAGAGCGGTGACATCACAGATGATCGTAAGAGCTTTCTAGGATCAAACTGAAGCAGGTAAAGGCAAATTTTTGCGACAGTTTAAATTTTGGAACAACTCTTGTATGGACAAACATTGGAAAAACATAATACTTTACAGTTTGGGAGCTCAAGAGGCAATACTTCCAGTGATTCTAGGGGAAATGTCTTGAAGGTACCTTCTTTTTGAAATGGGGGGGGACTCTGGTAAGACAAGGCAGTAAACGAATGGCTCTAACTGCGTCAAGGCTTTTAATAAGGTCACACTTACAATTAGTCCATAATTACACCTGAACGCTGTGAAGGACTAAATTCTAGGTTTAAAAGGGCATTTTTGACGCATTTCTATTTAAAATTCACAGCAGAATTTGGTTTGCTCATGGTTTGTTTTCATTGTTTATGAACAAAAGTAAACATACGACTTTACTTTTTCCAAAAACGTTGACTTTCAAACGTTTCATCTCTGCGCTAATCATTCATCAAAACTCCACATTTTGGTGTTTTTCGGACATTTCCCTGTCTTAAAAGGTACCTACTTTCTACACAGTATACACTTTCAACGCTGCAAGAAATTCATTTTACACCTACAGTGTTGTTCTCACGCTACAGGATTATCAGAAGGTTCAAGAATTACTTACTTGTCTTTGAAGTGAATCATCCAATTTTTCTGAATAACTTGCTGGGTTTTTTACTTTGTTTATGACCATTTTTAAAAAATAAATGGTGATACAAGAAGTACCATATAGCTATTAAGTAATTGACAATCTTGAACTGGTCTGTGGCAGCAGCAATTTCCAAATCTTCAAATGTTTTAAAAGCCATTCCGGCTACCTATAATTTGAATTTAGAAAAGCTTGTTGTCCGCCATATTTACACCCCCCCTGGTTGCTGTCCGAAATGATCCAGCTTTGATGTTTTAAGGTAAGATTAAAACCAACCTGTTTCATTATTTTCATCCATTAGCATACAACACAGGTTTAATCCCTCGTATAGTGCTTATCAGATGTTAAAACGGCCTCTACATGGAGATTGTCTCAATATTCTTCCTCAATCAGTAGTCCGAAAGTTCACTCGTCTCTTTGTTTTGATGTGTGTACTTACTTACTTCTTATTGCTGTACTGTTTTAATAACTTTTAAATGGGTTTGAGGCTGAAATGTGCAACAAGGCCAGAGTTGGGGAAACGGGGTAGTCTACCTGTACTCAGTTCTTGATTCTTTGAAAATTCACTCTGATTACCGTTGAAATGCGATTTAAAAAAAATTTCGAATGCCAAGTACAGTACTCGTAGTGTTCAAGTACTACCTCGTTTGCGCAACTCAGAACAAACATACCTAGCAACTAATTTTTTAAAGTCAATGGAATTTCGCATCCTAAAGATTTTATTTATGACCATGCCAACAGCACCTTTCAACAAGGCGAGGATTACAATCGTAGGGGAGGAGCGATAAATTGCAAACACCACTAATCATATCAGCCACAACCACCTATAAGTGCGCAGGATCAAAATATTTAATTGAATCATAACTAAATAAGTGCAAGCTACAAAATATTAGGAATATGCAAAATGCAACTAAATTCCGGGCGCAAACTTCTACTGTGTATTTGGGGGCCCGAAATAAAAAATGTTTTCCCTATGAATGTGGGTAAAAAAATGCCCCCCTTTTGAACTGCGATTCCTCCATGTGTTGCTAAAATTTGATTTTGCAGTAATAGCCCCAGTTACAAATCAAATAGACTTGAAACTTGGTGATCTGAAGTATTTTTACATAAAGTATCCATTTATAAACTTGAGAAATTCAGAAATTAAGTCTGACTATACGTTTTTAAGATATATTGTACTATTAAAAGCACAAATTTTATGATACAGGTTTACCATTTGAAAAAAATGTCTAAAGTCCGATGGGAGAAACGCTTAAAAAATTTTTTAGCTTCTCGCATTTATTTAGTTACTTAGACATGATGTACAGGCTGTAACAGATGTATCCCCCCCCCCCCCCCCATGTCTAACTTTTGAACGAGTTTAGATAAAAAGTTGCGGTTTGGACCATTCTTCATAACTTTAGATGAACTTTATTTTTTTGGGGGTCAAAACCCCCCCCCCCCTAGGGGGCCCCCCGGGGGGCTAGCTCAAAATTTTCAAATGGCAATCCCTATCTTGTGATACATCGTTTGAAAGGGCATAAAATTCAAGACTTTTGACGCAAACTAGAGGTCGATATCGTTTTCCGTTTTCGATATATCGACGTTCAAAGTTCGATTTTCAAAAAATCAGAATTCCCGTTTTAAAAAATCGGAATTAGAAAAACTAGGAGTCTAAAATACTCTAAAAAGCAAGTCTTTTTCAGAAAAAAATACGGTTCTGCCATACTTTTAGTCCAAATTTGGTTTTAGAGCCCCACAACAATGTTCTAAAATATTGCCCCTCAGGGGGGCTACCTCAAAAATTCCGAGGCACGACCCTTATCGAGTGATACATCGCTCAAAAGGGCACACTAAACTGAGCATTTTTGCGCAAACCGCAGGTCCATATCGTTTGCACGACCCTTATCGAGTGATACATCGCTCAAAAGGGCACACTAAACTGAGCATTTTTGCGCAAACCGCAGGTCCATATCGTTTTTAGGTTCCGATATATTGGAATTTGACAAAAGATGAAAATCCAACTTTGCCATTCGATATATCGAAAACTAAAAACGATATCGACCTGCGGTTTGCGCCAAAATGCTCAGTTCAGTGTGACCTTTTGAGCGCTGTTTTCACTCGATAAGGGTCGTGCCTCGGAATTTTTGAGGTAGCCCCCCTGAGGGGCAATATTTTAGAACATTGTTGTGGGGGTCTAAAACCAAAGTTGGACTAAATGTATGGCAGAACCAAATTTTTTTTTTGAAAAGTGCTTGCTTTTTAAAGCATTTTAGACCCCTAGTTTTTCTAATTCCGACTTTTTAAATGGGGAAATTTTGATTTTTTGAAAATCGAACTTTGAAAGTCGATATATCGAAAACTAAAAACGATATCGACCTCTAGTTTGCGCCAAAAGTTTTAGAATTGTATGCCCTTTCAAACGATGTATCACAATATAGGGGTTGATGTTTGAAAATTTTGAAATAGCCCCCCTGGGGGCCCCCGGGGGGGGGGGGGGTTTACCCCCAAAAAAAAAAAGTTCATCTAAAGTTATGAAGAATGGTCCAAACCGCAACTTTTTATCTCAACTCGTTCAAAAGTTAGACAGGAGAGGGGGGGGGGACATCTGTTACTGATTGATATTTTCAAAAGCCCTCAACAGCTCCTCGTTCATATTAGGAGAAGCTCACACACTTATCAAGTTTTTTTCAAAGAAGTATCTTCTAAAAGTACGAAAAAAGTTCATACCCTCATAGCAGAGGCAATTGCCAACATTTTTGCTCCCATAGACATTTACCAAAACACCCAGATTTTTTTAGCCATGGGGACTTGGAAGATTTTTGAATCAACCCTTGTGCTTATCCAGTTGAGAATTTCTCACAAATCTTGACAGATTCTGAAAAAATGTATCGAAACCTTCCGATCGATGTGCAACGTGTTCACTTGAGGAGACAAAATAAGGTGTCTTTTTTCAAATCAAAATTTTGGGACTTCAATGGCAGAATCGGACTGATTCCATGGTCTGAGACTTAGACTTCCCAAAAATTTTTAATTTTAAAGGGAAATACACCTAATTTTTTCACTTTAAGGTACCAAACTAGTGGCACATCAATCAAAATGGTTCCATCCATTTGATCAGAATCTGTTTTGTACTTGAAGAATTCTCAACAGGGTTTGGGCCCCAAAAGCCAATTAGAATTTTTCCAAAAATCCGCCGTAACTCAAAAAAATTTTGGTTTTTTTGGGAAGTGTCCATGGGAGCAGAAATGTTGGAAATTGCCTCAACTTCAAGGACACGAGCTTTTCTCATAACTTAAAAAGAGCTTTTTTGAAAAAAAAAACTTGAGATAGATATGATTGAGCCTCCCCCCTCAAATATGCACCACAGGTCGACTGTCATTCAGGGTAACTTTGTGCACTTTGAGTCTAACTTTGTGCAAGACGTTTTTTGATTCAGGACAACTTTTTGCAACTTTTTCTATATTTCATTCAACACACCCAAGTAACTTTAAAGAGTGTTTTGTGTTCAATGCTGCCAATTTCTGAAAGATTCCACATTTTATACAGCTTGAACTAGGCATGCACAAAGTTACACCCCAATGCACAAAGTTACCCTGAATGACAGTATTCGAAGCTATCGAAAAAACGTCTAAAAGTTTTGGAAGCTTCAAAACCAAAATTTGACTAAATGTTTGTTATAATTGAATTTTTTTCTGAAAAGGGCTTATTTTTTAGAGTATTTTTGTGTCCTTGATTTTTAAATTCCGACTCTTCAAAGAGGAGTAATGATTTTTGAAAATTGGTCCAAATCGAACTTTGACTTTCGATGTATCAAAAACGAAAAACGATATTGAACTTCGATTCGCACCAAAAGTCTGATAATTTTACCCTCTTTTCGATTAATAAATAAAATATGGGGGTCCTCGTTTGAAGTATTGAATTTAGGGACGTGGTATCCGCCCTGCGGGCCCCCCAGAGATGGCCCCAAAATCAAAAACCCCCTATAAAGATGTCCCCCTCAAGGTAATTGAACACTTGTTTCAGTGTTTTTCAAAATCCGGAGCCGTTCTCGAGATATTTGGCCTAGCCCCTTTTTTTAATTGACACCCTATATGCTATGAAACTTAAGGTGATTCTATGGCAAACTCCCGAAAATTTTAATCCGGTAGATAGCGTCACTTGTCGCTGGCTCCGAAAAGAGCCGTTTTTTGACGGTTTTCGGCTGTTTTCTCTGAATAGACAAATATTAGACGAAAAATCGGAATGTCAGCACCTGCTTAATTTTTTGCTTGATTTTTGGAGCCATAAACGGGCCAAATTGGTTCTAAAATAAAGGCGTAACTATGCAAAGAAAAAATCATACGTAATTTGGAGTTGCATCAGTAAAGATTACAGGTTTCTGTTTCACCTGTAATCTTTACTGATACAACTCCAAATTACACATGATTTTTTCTTTGCATACTTTCACCTTAATTTTAGAACCAATTTGGCCAGTTTATGGCTCAAAAAATCAAGCAAAAAATTAAGCAGGTGCTGACATTCTGATTTTTCGTCAATTATTCGTCTGTTCAGAGAAAACAGCCGAAAACCGTCAAAAAACGGCCATTTCCGGAGCAAGCGACAAGTAACGCCATCTATCGGATTAAAATTTTCGGGAGTTTGCCATAGAATCACCTTAATGAAAAGCGGTATTACAAGAATAACAACGCAGTCAAAGCAGCTTACACTGATTGACTGCATGTTATCTTTGTATCGCTAGATTGCGATACAAAATCTGCTGGCTGCTTGTTTTTTTTTTTTTGTCTGTCTGTTGTTCTGGTTTGATTCCATAGGAGGGCTTATTTTTATTTTATTTTCTCTAGCTATTTATTTTTATTTTATTTTGATTCAAAATTCTTATTCTTAATTCTTATTCTTAATTCTTATTTCGGTCCATTCGTTTGATATGCCTGTCTCATTTCTCTCTCTCTCTCTCTCTCTCTCTCTCTCTCTCTATCTCTCTCTCTCTCTCTCTCTCTCTCTCTCTCTCTCTCTCTCTCTCTCTCTCTCTCTCTCTCTCTCTCTCAGTCTCTCTCACTCCCTTTTTTTTCTCAATTTCCTCCCCCCTCTCTCTCTCTTCACAGGACGACAAAGAAGAAAAGCTCCTTAGATAAGAATCTCTCATGGTACCTGCGCAATTATACGCCTTAAAGTTTAAAGCTAGTTCGTGTGTCTGCGAATAAATTTATTATTTAAATTTATATATTATTTAATGTGCTCATCGAAATTTCCGCTGGAATTTACTCAAGAATCAGCTATTCAATCACTTATAGATATAGCAAGAGTTAGCAAAAGACCCATTCAGACTAACGAATTTCCTCCTGAACGACATAAAAAACGAAGTTTCTGTGTGGGTGCGGGAAGGGGGGAGGGGGAGGGGAGGGGGAGGGGAGGGGAGGGGAGGGGGGTCCGAGTTATTATTATGGTTTCAAGATACCTATATTTTTATTAATTACGAATCATTTTGTCGAATAGGAATCGCATTAAGAATATGGATTCACCTTGAAGCTTCCGAATTCCCTGACAACAGTTATTATGACCGCGCGTAAGCTATAGCAACCTCTAGCATTCAGAGCGGTTTGATTTCAATGGCGAGGCCTCTGAGCAGGCTCGCACGTCGTTATGCCGCTAATGATCAAAATCTATTGAATCGCGACTCCTGGAATAAACGCATTTAGTCGGTTATTAGAGGCCAGAAGCCGAAGATTTGGATGGTGCGATGAGCAGTGATATCACTGAGCCCAAGTCCAATTCGCGAGTTTGTATAAAAGTGGCTTGTAACGTGCAATTTGGCAAGGCTGTAATGTGTCGATTCAAACCCATGCAAAAGGTCGAATAGAAGGGAGTTCACCGAACACCCAATAGTTCGATCATTTTCATGGATTTAAATGGACACTTTACAACGTTGTCAAATTGCACGCTGTACGCGCACAATGGTCCGGATGGTTATTCTAGCTTGTATAAACTCATAACTTATGATTGGAAAATGCCACAGGAATGAAACTTTGAGAATACCTTCTCAACAATTAGATTTTACTTTTTCTTTTGATAAAATTAATTTTTAACGCCCCTGGGGCCCCGGTTGGGGCCGCAAACCCCCCTCAATCCAAATGTTACTGTCGGCAACCCCAACCCAACCCTCATCTTCAAATAAATCAATCGAAAGCTTGTAAAAAATGAAGAATTTTAATGCAAACCAGAGCTCTTTATGTGCATTCGCACTAAATTTATGACAGTTCTTAATTCCGACTAAGTCAAACATTGACCTGTCCTAACTTCAGTGTGAATGCACGTAAAGAGATCTGGTTTGGGTTAAAATTCCTCATTTTTTACAATCTTTCGATTAGTGTATCACAAAACGGGGGTTGCTAATAGTAAAATTTGGATTGAGGGGGTTTAAGGCCCCCACCGGGGCCCCGACCAGAGGCGTCAAAAATTATTCTATCAAAAGAAAAAGTAAAATCTAACTAATGAGAAGGTATTCTCAAAGTTTCATTCCTTTGGCATTTCCCAATCATAAGTTATGAGTTTATACAAGCTAGAATAGCTATCTGGACCATACTGCGCCGCTGATAGCTACGAATTTGTCAAGTGAATAAAAACATTTTCAGGAATGATTCTTCGCCTTGCTGTTAGAGCGGCGACTCAATTTCTTAGGTTATGTTGTGTGTTTTCTTGCGGTTGAAAATGAAAATCTAAGTTCCCGAAACATCGAGCCGTTTCTTTTAGTTGTATTTTAGCTTCATTCCCGAAATTTTTTTTACTCACTTCTCAAAAACTTGGGCACAAATGTATTTTCCGTAGGTACACTCTTAAAACTATCTCACCTCAATTTTTACGTTTTTAAAATGGTAAAAATAATGAATCGATTTAAATTTCATTAAAATACAGTTTAGCTTGGCAACATCGTAGTTAAAATAAGTTATGGTATCCGCTACCGGCCTTCGGTGTTACCTTACCGTCTTTTGTTGGTGCAAAACCGCACTACCTGTCACCGGGTGGCGCGCTGGCCCTCGAAACGAGGTGATTTCGGCCAGGCCCCTTACCTGGTTTTATGACCTAATGATCTTCTTGGTTCACCTTCTCCACCGCACTTATCAGCACCCTGAAAAAAGAAGAAAGAGAACGATAAAAAAAGAAACAAAACAAAACAAAAAAAACTACCGAACTTTAAGATCGGAGACCTAAAGATGATATATGAACGGGGTAGTCACTTTAAAAAAAAAAAATTATTTACTAATTTTTTCCAGAATTTTTTTAAAACAAGCCAAAATTCTATTTGTTTTCTAGTGGATATGATCACATACATGATTTATTGTTCTTTGCATGGTTTTCTTTCTCATTATACAGAAACCTTAAGAGCACAAACAATGAGCTTGCTAGATGTGTTTTTTGTTTTTTTCTAACAATAAGATGTTTTAAGCACTGAGGGGGGGGGGGGTGTTACGATTTTACAAGCTTATAAATCCAAAACAAATTGAAAAAAGTGTGAAAAATTGGTGACTGTATAAAATATACCCTCATTGACACTAACCTGGAAGCATAAGAACATCAATGTGAAGTATAATCTTTTATCTCAAAGAAACAGGCCTGCGGTCCATACCCCTCCCCCCCCCCCCCAGCAATATGAAGGTTGAGAGACCAATGAGCTATAAAACCAGAAAGGTGCGATGCAATGTTTTATGTCCATCCCAAACATATGTGGTAGTACTGAATGATTTAATGTCACTTTAAAGTTTCAAAGCAGTTTTGGGACTTTTGTTCCTTTAAAACATCTGCAAGAGTAGGATTTGTTTTTTTATTCAAAAACAGTCGTGTCGCTGATTCTTCAGCCGATATTGTGGAGATTATTCAGTGTTTAATGCCGATTCCTGCCACCAGATCGCTAATGTTCGATTCATGTCAAATTACAAGCCGAAAATACTTCATTTTTGAGAAAACGGAGTGTGTCGGTTACTAATCATCTGAGGAACGTCTCTGCAAAATATCTTGTCAATAACTTCAAAAATAAGACTGAAAGTAGCTGAGGCAGTAGGCTGAGTATGGAATATCGCAAATCGATTTTTATATCGAAATGAGTTATTTCATTTTTTGGTACTTTCGGCCTTATTTTTGAAGTGATTGATGAGATATTTTGCAGAGTCGTTCTTCAGCATGGGCGGATACAGAGGGGGAGCCACGCCGGCATGCCCCCCTCCTTCTTTGGACCCAAAAAAAAAACAAAAAAACAAAAAAACAAAAAAAAACTGTAAGAGGAAAAGAAAGAGGGGGGGGGCAAAAGAAAAAGAGAAGGGAAAAACAAAAACGTTTAACTCTTGCAGACCTGAAATTATTTTTGTTCAGAAACGGATTTTCGACCAACATGGTTGATCTTAGTGATGTCTCCTCAATTCCTCATCTAAATTGATGCGCATATTGTATTTTTATGTTTTCCATAAGATTACATGATATTCCAATGTCCATTGGAATGAACTCCAGGTCTGAAAGGGTTAAGTAACCTTAGGTAAATTAGACTATGTTTTGCGGGTGTGGGGGAGTAAGGTCTATTAGGGGAATGGGAAAACAATAGCAGGGGCGGGCGCGGGATCTTCCACTTTTACAAGCAAAAATTGAAATGAAGGAGTATAAAAATGAGGAGTAAACGGTTAAAATATGCCTCAAATTTGTTTTCAGAGAAGCTTAAATTTTCGAAAATTTCCCTCAGACCAGACCCCCATTGACAGGAGGGTGTCCCCTTCAGACCCCCACTGACGTTACACCCCCCCCCCCCCCCCCCTTCCCTTGAGACTTTCCTGGATCCGTCCCTGTTCTTCAGAAGATTATCTAGTAACTGACACTCTGTTTTATCAAATATAAATTACTTTCGGCTTGTAATTTGACATTAAGCGAACGGTAGGCTCTGGCGGCAGAAATTGGCACTAAAACGCTGGTGAATCACCTTAAATTATGATTCTTAAAAATAATATGTATGCGCGTGCATATACAGGGTGTTTTTTTTATCTCCCCCCCCCTGGTTTTTTTTCTTGCTAATTGAGAAAAAATGTTGGGGTTTTGGACTATTCTTCATCATTTTGGCTGAATTTTCTTTTTTTTGGGCAAAACCCCCCCCACCCCCCCTGGGGGGCCCCCCCGGGGGGGCTATCTAAAAAATTTCAAATGGCAACCCCTATCTTGTGATACATCAATCGAAAGGGCATACAATTCTAAACTTTTGGCGCAAACCGGAAGTTGATATCGTTTTTCGTTTTCGATATATCGAATTTCAAAGTTCGATTTGGACCCATTTTCAAAAAATCGTTACTCCACTTTGGGGAGTCGGAAAAAAAAAACTATGGGTCCAAATACTCTAAGAAGCAAGTTCTTTTCAGATAACGAAATGGTTTTGACATAAAATTTGATTTTAGAGCCCAAATTTTTTTTAAAAAATTTTTCCCCTAAAAAGGGGTATCTTGAAAATTCCCTTCCACGACCCTTATTGAATGATGCGTCGATCAAAAAAACATAAAAAACTGAACATTTTGGCGCAATCCGGATATCGATATCGTTTTTCGTATTCGAGATATCGAATTTTGAAGATAGGCGAAAATTGAATTTTTAATATTCGATATCTCGAATACGAAAAACGATATTGATATCCGGATTGCGCCAAAATGTTCAGTTTTTTATGTTTTTTTGATCGACGCATCATTCAATAAGGGTCGTGGAAGGGAATTTTCAGAATAGCCCCAATTAGGGGCAACATTTTTAAAAAAATTTGGGGCTCTAAAATCAAATTTTATGTCAAAACCATTTCGTTATCTGAAAAGTACTTGCTTTTTAGAGTATTTTGGACCCATAGTTTTTTTAATTCCGACTTTCCAAAGTGGAGTAACGATTTTTTGAAAATGGGTCCAAATCGAACTTTGAAATTCGATATATCGAAAACGAAAAACGATATCAACTTCCGGTTTGCGCCAAAAGTCTTAGAATTTTATGCCCTTTCGAACGATGTATCACAAGATAGGGGTTGCCATTTGAAATTTTTGAGATAGCCCCCCTGGGGGTCCCCCTAGGGGGGCTGGGGGGGTTTTGACCCCAAAAAAAGAAAATTCAGCCAAAATGATGAAGAATAGTCCAAACCGCAACATTTTATCTCAATTAGCAAGAAAAAAAACCAGGGGGGGGGAGATAAAAAAAACACCCTGTATACTGCATAGTGTTAGATATATGAATAAAATCACCGTATTGCTCACGCGCAACAGAGTTGAATGCCCGATTATGTCAACGATAGGCAGTGTTGCCAAACGTAAAGCTTTAAGTAGTTTATTTCTCTATAAGAATCAAAGTAAAATAGACGGCTTTAAATCTCAAAAAAGGCAACACAGACGATCGGCCGTGCCAATTTCTTAATCCAGGGGTAGGTTGTTTAAATATAATGTTGCCAGATTTTCTTACTATAACTACCCTTTTTTACTCAAACCTTCATATTCCTGAGGGGGTGTCCACGCGGACCCCAGGCCTGTACCTATGAGATACAAGATTGTATTTCACCTTGATGTAATTATGCTTTCAGGTTTGAGTCAATGATGGTTTGTTTTCCACAGCCACCAATATTCACACTTTTTTTTAAAATTTGTTTTGGATTTACAAACGTGTAAAGTCGTGGAGTCCCCTCCTCTCCCCTTAGTGCTTAAAAACATCTCAGGGAAAAAAGTATATAATCTGGAAACTAATTGCTTGTGCTTTAAAGGGTTCTATATGAAAAATGAATTGAGAAAAAAACATGGCAAAAAAAAAATTATAATAATCATAATATTGATATATGTATGTTGACCTATGCACTAAAAAAATAGAATGTCGGCTTGTTTTAAAGAAATTTTAAGAAAAAGGGTAATCTTTTTTTTTATTATTATTATTTTTTTTTTTTTTTTAGTGATTGGAAGTTCAAATATCATCTCCAGGTTGTGTGGAATAATTCCATCATTTAAATTTAAATGTCAAAAACACGGCTTTTCCCAAAAGCGACTATAGGGGCGCTATCCATCGAATCGAAATCTGGAAAAATTTCGCCTTGAAACACTTTGACAACACACAGAGGAGCATGGTCAAGAACTTTCGAAATAATCGGAGTTTCATCATTTCAATTTCATCTCTTTTTTCAACAAGTTGGCATCAATGAGATGAACATCAAGAGTTCCTCCGCGGGCGCCAATCAAAGCCGCGTTCTTGAATTTGATAACGCACAATTGACTGCTTTCAAGGCCGCAATAACACAGCAACCAAATGACCAACTGAAAAATAACATCTCGGAATCCCCTTCCCCCCTTCCCCCCCTCCCCTCCGCCCCTCGGCTAACCCCCCCGACACTTTTTAATGGTCTTCTCGTTCAATGATACTGGTTCTGCGTATACGTCGTATATGTATAATGATGCGCTTTTAATGTTCTTTAAATGATCATTTCTTCAGGAAACTCCTTTTTTGCATTTCCTCTTCCGAGGTATATTTGCAAAAATGCTGCATTCTATGAAATCACGAGACGCTGAGTTTGCAATGGGTCTGTTGCACACTTCGGCTAGAGCGTTTTGAAGTATCAATTCTTATGTAAAAAGCGGTAAAAATAACAATGGCAGCATCAGAAAACACCAAAATTCATTAATAAACTCGCAAATTGCGAAAAACACTAGACACTGTTCACCCCTGTATCTTTCCACCACGTGCACGATATTTCGCTAAATTAGCGCGGCACATTCAAATAAACACGGCCGACTGTCATCACAGCTGACTTCATAAACAAATAAACGGGAAACACGGACGGTGTCTGTTTGAATTCTTACGTATCAATATCCTCAATTCCTCACAGTAGGTTGTGAAAGGTACGGAAACCGATATTTGTGTCGAAATTTTATCAAAATGAAACAATAACACACAGGAGTTCCGAGGATGATGATTGAAGTTGGAATTATACACTTGGAACTCCTGTGTGTTATTGTTTCATATTGATAAAATTTCGACACAAATATTGGTTTCCGTACCTTTCTTAATCATTTGTGAGAAATTGAGGATATTGGGACGTAAGAATTCAAACAGACACCGTCCGTGTTTCTGTTTATTTGTTTACGAAGTCAGCTTTGATGACAGTCGGCCGTGTTTATTTGAAAGTGCCGCACTAATTTCGCGAAATATGGTGCACGTGGTGGAAAGATACAGGGGTGAATAGTGTCTAGTGTTTATCGCAATTTGTGAGTTTATTAATGAATTTTGGTGTTTTCTGATGCTGCCATTGTTATTTTTACAGCTTTTTACATAAGAATTGATACTTTAAAACGCTCAAGCCGAAGTGTGCAACAGACCCATTGAGGAGTTCTTCGGCGCTAAAAGAGGGTATTTATGAGATTCGTTTCGCCTAAGCTTGGTGAGCGCAAGTGATAGTATGCCTATATATCTGCCTCTCTCGCACTCATTGAGGCATATGGGAATAATTGTATTTCATAACTTTCGGCTTTATTTTTGAGTATTTCAGCTTGAAATTTTGAGGATATCTTCCTCAGGTATGTTTTAAGGTTCTGACGTTCCTCAAGTTTGTATGATTTTCTCACTAATTGTACATTCGATTGTTACTTTTGGAGTAAGTTCATCAATTTCAGCCATCAAATTTTGACTTTTTGAGCAGCGCTAGTCAATTGGGTTGAAATCTAGACAAGCTTCGCCTCGAATTACCTGAAGTATTTTAAGCAATTGATTATGTACCTGCTGCTCTGAATATTTTATTTATTTATTTAATTTTGTACATAAGAGCCATTAGCTTGAAATACACGTCAGGAAAAGAAAAAAGAAAAAAGAAACAGATACAATAATAATAATAATTATTGAATGATAGATACACTATATATATAAATTTGCTTTTAAAATTAAGTTTTAAGTTTTAATTGTTAGCCCACAGCTCCTCCACACTGTAAAGGGCTTTGTTAATAAAAAATAGTTTTAACTGTCCTTTTAAGACAATTTTTTCATCATCTATCACCAACTTTCGAAGAAGCATTAATATCATGCAGCGTCCTGATTTTTGGCCGCAAAATTGGTTATTTGACCAACCGCGCTGTGCAGCTTCCTGGTTTAATCCGAAAGCTTGGTGAAATTTTCAAACTCTCTGACCGCATTTTCAATTTACTTCTTTTCTTCTAGGGCCGAACGTTTGCCAGTTTGATCAAGAGTTTCTTGTCCATCTACGACCCATTGAACAAAGAAGTATTGCCAGTTTATGAAACGCCAGAGGGAAGGCAAGTTTATGACGAAACGCTAACTCACTGCATCGAAAACTTTCCTCAGTATGTAGACGAAATCAAGGGAACGGCCGAAGGTGCCGGCGTACCCTTCTATAAGGTAAGCGCATAGTTACAAATAACTATTAAATTACACAGTTCAGTTCAGTGTATGACTGTACTACATGGAAACACTCTCATGTGTGATGTTTCCTCAACCGGTGGAGTCGTTGATGACTTTAAAGAAAATGGGTCTGTTGCACACTTCGGCAAGAGCGTTTCAACCAAAGAGTAAACAAGAGTCGCAATTGAATGGAAGGCCTGCGTGGTCAACGTAGATAAGGGATCCGAACGCGGGCTGGCCTCTGATTGGCTGCAACGGGTGGAGCAAAAATGACTCGGGGTATAGGGAAAATAACACGGGATTTTCGTTCCGGGGCGTTTATCTCGAAACCTACGCAAAATCGTACCGAAACAATTTATACGAGTCGATTCAGCAGATTTTTCCGAACAATTTGATAGGTCATATTAAGTGCCACTTTATTGCAAATTCGAAAAGACTGTTTCAGTTTAAAAGTACGCACAATAGTGTGATTACATGCTTGGCATGTGTTTGAGCAGTGTTTGAGTAACTCACTATTGTGCGTACTTTTAAACTGAAACAGTCTTTTCGAATTTGCAATAAAGTGGCACTTAATATGACCTATCAAATTGTTCGGAAAAATCTGCTGAATCGACTCGTATAAATTGTTTCGGTACGATTTTGCGTAGGTTTCGAGATAAACGCCCCGGAACGAAAATCCCGTGTTATTTTCCCTATACCCCGAGTCATTTTTGCTCCACCCGTTGCAGCCAATCAGAGGCCAGCCCGCGTTCGGATCCCTTATCTACGTTGACCACGCAGGCCTTCCATTCAATTGCGACTCTTGTTTACTCTTTGGTTTTAACCCTCCAACGACCAGCTTATTGCGTCAGAACGATCCAGTGTTGCCAGATTGGGGTGACAAAGCCGTACGTTTTACATTGATTTAAATGTGGACGATACGGCTTTTTACCCTCGATCTGGCAACACTCTCCATTTACATGGGGAAGGTAGTTAACTGTTCGTACTCAGGGGAGTTGGAATTGCCTATACGATACTTTGAAGGCGCCCGATGAAATCTTATTTTGTCAGTGTTTTCATCGATAGTCGCGTTTATCCGGAATGAAGACTAAAACAGTGTGAAAGAGGCTAGAGTAGAAAAATGATACTACTCGAGCTTGGCCCATTAGGGCTTAAAGTATCATTACGCAAGTAAAAAGCCGTAAAAATGACAATGGCAGCATCAGAAAACGCCAAAATTCAATAATAAATTCACAAACTGCGGAAAACACTAGACACTATTCACCCCTGTACTTTCCACCATGTGCACGATATTTCGCGAAATTAGCGCGGCACATTCAAATAATAACGGCCGACTGTCATCACAGCTGACTTCATAAACAAATAAACAGTAAACACTGACGGCGTCTGTTCGAATTCTTACGTCACAACATCCTCATTTCCTCACCAAAGGGTGCATGAAAGACACGGAAATCGATATTTGTGTCGAAAAATTATGAAAATGAAACAATGACACACAGGAGTTCCAAGTATGATTTCACCTCCAATCGTAATCCATGGAACTCCTGTGTGTTATTGTTTCATTTTTGATAAGTTTTCGACGCAAATATCGGTTTCTGTAGGTACCTTTCACACCTTTTTGTGAGGAATTGAGGATGCTGTGACGGAAGAATTCGAACAGGCGCCGCGTTTAATTGTTTATGAAGTCAACTGTGATGACAGTCGGTCGTGATTAATTGAATGCGCCTTGCTCTTATTGATACTTCAAAACGCTCTAGCCGAAGTGTGCAACAGACCCATTGCGGATATTTTAATAATTCAAAGGCGATTACACCGTTTGAGGAAAGATTGCAGATTGCAGTATTTTCTTGCAGTAAATTCATACCTGAACTGAACTGTCTATTAATCTTTTCGCAACCGGTGGAGTCATCGGTGAATTGAAGAATACCGTTGATTATGTGCAAAATGGCGCAGCTCTGGTCATTAATAAAACCAAGCTGATGAACTCCTAGAATGGGGCTTTTGCAAACTTTTGCTGTTAGCAAATGAATTGTCCAATCTGATGTAAAGACCAGCGAAAATCACGAAAATCACACTGAGAAAGTCTAAAATTCAGTAATAATCTCACATAACTGCTAAAACGGCAAGATCTTAATGGCGGTTCAACGCAAGTATCATGGGAGATTCCTGTCTAATATGTCACTTTCTCTACGGAAACACAGAGATATGTCTCATTTTAGATAGGAATCTCCCATGATACCTGCGTCTTTACGCCATTATGCCCGAATCTTAGAGTGAATTTCGTGATTTTTCAGTGTAGGTACTCATCGTCATTTTTACAGGATTTAATGCAAGAATCAACTCTTCAATCTCCAATAGCAAAAGTTTGCAAGAGCCCCGTTGTTGACGGATTTTCAAATAATGTTATTCCTTTGAACAAAACAAATCTTGCCTAAGATTTGTTTTGATTTGGACGTTTATCCTAGTAAAAATCCGAAGCTCGAATTTATTTTAATTCATTTTCATCGTGTAAGTAATATGAAAAATAACGTTGGAAATATGTCTCAATTTATAGATAGGAATCTCCTATGATACCTGCGTCTCTCTGCCATTTAGTCCGATTCTGAGAGTGAATTTCTGGATTTTTTTTTGTGTACTCATCCGTCATTTTGATAGATTTTTTTGCAAGAATCAACTCTTCAATCCGCTATGCAAAAGTTTGCAAGATCCCCATTTTTGGTACCCCAACTCACCAAAGTCTAGACGTATGTTCACGTCATCGAAACATTACAAAGTTTTCAACTGCGACTGAGAGAGTGTGCAAAGTTCATCAATGTTGTTGATTACGTCTTATCCTCATCATCTCGTTACATAATTCGCGAATCGAGAAGAACCTTCGGCCCGTAGATTTACAGCTGTCGAAAATCATGGCATGGACGGTCAAGGCGCATGCGGTTATAATGCTATTTTTCTATTCACCGATGATTTCACCGGTTGAGAAAAGATTACACAGTTCAGTTCAGTGTATTACTGAAATGAACTAAAATACTCGCATCTGTAAATCTTTTCTGAGTCGTCGATGACTTTAAAAAACTTGCGGATATTTTAATTAAGTAACGCAGTTGCCACCGATTAAGGAAAGATTATACAGATGCGAGTATTTTCAAGCATTACAGTCATACATTGAACTGAACTGTATAATCATTTCTCAACCGGTGGAATCATCGGTGAATAGAAACTTAGCATTGATTATACGCAAAACGGCAGCTCTGGCCAAACCGATGCGATGCTGTAAGTGCGAACGGTCGAGAAATTAAGAATGTTGACCTAGAGTCACAGAATTCCAGCCTTCAATTTTTATTGAGTTCAGATTGATGTGCACTCGGCACCCTGAACGTTGTAATTAATTATAAGGATGTTGCGGTTTGTGTGGCGGTTTCATATATCCGACTTTGCAGCTTGAGGCATGTATCGCATTGCGTTTCCGAGAGAAGTTTGAAGGTACCTATTATGCCTAATCATTGAGGCACTGGCGCAACCAGGATCTCTTCCATCTCTCTCATTTCCCATTTGAATGTATGAGTAGGAAAAGGACAGAAGGTTGTCCATCCTTGTCTAACACACGTTTCTTAATGGAGAAAAGAGAGAGATGAAGAAACTCTCGTTGCACTGGCGCAACCAGGATCTCTTCCATCTCTCTCATTTCCCATTTGAATGTATAAGTAGGAAAAGGACAGAAGGAGGGGGTTTTATCCCCTTGTCCATCCTTGTCTAACACACGTTTCTTAACGGAGAAAAGAGAGAGATGAAGAAACTCTCGTTGCACTGGCGCAACCAGGATCTCTTCCATCTCTCTCATTTCCCATTTGAATGTATGAGTAGGAAAAGGACAGAAGGAGGGGGTTTTATCCCCTTGTCCATCCTTGTCTAACACACGTTTCTTAATGGAGAAAATAGAGAGATGAAGAAACTCTCGGTGCGCTACTGCATTGAGGTGGTATACGCTTCGCATGTACCTGCATATGGGTCAGAGCTGCCGATTTGCGTAGATTTATTTTCAAATTCACCAACAGTTCCACTGGTTGAGAAAAGATTACATAGTTCAATAGGTCTGTTGCAAACTTTTGCTACAACAATGGAGCTGTTGCAAACTTTTGCTACAGGTTTATTAATAGATGAATATGGGGTAGAACCCTGAAAAAATAACGATTAGCTCACTAAAAAATCACGAAATCCACTCCTAAACTCACAAAATGCCCTTAAACGCGAGACCGTAATGGCGGCCAGGGCCGCGGTTTTCATCGGGGCTCCCTATCTTCAATCAGCGCCATCTACACGAGTTGTTCTCGCAACACCACCCAAGAAGAAGAAGAAGCATACAATTGCCATAAGAAAATTGCGGCCTCGGCCGCCATTAAGGTCTCGCATTTAAAAGCATTTTGTGAGTTTAGGAGTGGATTTCGTGATTTTTTAGTGCGCTAATCGTTATTTTTACAGGGTTTTACCCCATAATCAACTATTAATAAGCCTGTAGCAAAAGTTTGCAACAGCTCCATTAAGAGTGTTTGAACTACTGTAAAGTCGCCTGAATAATGCAATAATAAACTCACAAGAGGCGTTTAATATAATCCAAGATGGCGGAGAAATATCGAGCAATTTGTATGCATGCACCACGAACATCCAGGATAGCCAACCTCACAATATCGATCACAACCAATCACAACGTAAACAAACGCATGACCTCTACCTCCAGTGAGGTTGTCAAAGTTAACCATCCTTGGATGTTTACGGTTGCATGCATACAGATTGCTCGATATTTCTCCGCCCTCTTGGATTTCATCAAACGCCTCTTGTGAGTTTATTATTGCATTATATGACTTTCTGATGCCACCAATGGACTTTTCAAGTGATTTTACTTATTAGACTACACTCTTGATCGTTGTAGCAAAAGTTTGCAACAGACCCATTCAGTGTATGACTGTAATGCACGAAAATACTCTGATCTGTAATATTTTTTCAATCGATGGAAACGCCGTTAATTAATTAAAATATCCACCCGTTTTCAAAGCAGGGGTGTCATTTCAAGTTCGGCTGGGGGGGGGGGGGGGCAAAAAATCTGAATCTGATCAAAAAAGTCATATCTGAATCTGATATGACTTTTTTTTTGCTCATCAATATAATTTTAGAGCCATAGAGCCGGCGGGGGGGGGGGCAAAAATCCGTTTTTGAGCCTGACTTCAAATCCTGGGGGGGTGGGGGGTTGCCCACCCTGCCCCCTCCTCCCCACAATTGACGCGCCTGTTTCAAAGTTATCGACGACTCTACCGGTTGAGAAAAGATAAAAGACACTAGTATTTTCGTGCATTACAGTCATACACTGAATTGAGCTATGTAATATTTCCTCAACCGGTGGAATCATCGGTGAATTGGAAAATCTTATTAAATGTACGCAAATCGGCGGCTCTGATATGGGTGAACCAGGGCTGCCGTTTTGCGTAGAATCAACGCTATTTTTCTAGTCACCGATGATTCCACCGGTTGAGAAAAGATTACACAGTTCAGTTCAGTGCATGACTATGATAAACTGAAATACTCGCATCTGTAATCTTTCCTCAACCGGTGGAGCCGTCGATGACTTTCAAAAACTTGCGGATATTTTAATTAATCAACGGAGTTTCCACCGATTAAGGAAAGATTACAGATCAGAGTATTTTCGTGCATTACAGTCATACACTGAACTGAACTGTGTAATCTTTCCTCAACCGGTGGAATCATCGGTGACTAGAAAAATTGCATTGATTCTACGCAAAACGGCAGCCCTGGGGGGTGAACCCATGGCAGTGGCGGCTCGTGCAATCTGGCAACCGTGCACTTTTGCCATTTAAATGTATGCAAAAAGATCGATACTAGGTGAGGCGCTGCGCCTCACCAAGTAATCGATTATTTTACACTGTTTTAAATGGAGTCAATCCATTGTTGCCACATTGTACGAGCCGCCGCTGGGGTGAACCCATGGAGAGATGGTGAGGAGGGGAACCTCTTTCCTGCCCCTTGACTCCTCCCCGTTCCCTTTCTCATAATCCGAGGGACCACTGAAAAAAATAATATGCCTAAATGGGGGCTGTTATATGCGCACTTTTGCTTCAAGCGCTTTGATAGTCGATTTTAGAGTGAAAACCTCCAAAAATATACGATGCACTGTTAAAAATCGAACAAAAAATCCGGGATGAAAATTGCTATAGTTTTGCCATTTTTAACAAAGAAAAATACACACTCTATTTGAAAACACATGAGAAATTTGGATGTTTTTCAGGAAAGCTGTCTGCACTGGAAATATCGTTGAATGAAACAAAAAAGTTAGTTTCGCATAAAGTATCATCATTATATCGATGAGGAAGAAAAGAGTGAGCGGAACTTGCGCCGGTAACTTAAACGCGCGGTGTACAAAGATACTCTAAGAAACATTATTGCAGTTTGCCTCCAGGGGGCTTCATTGATCCGCTTCTTCTTTTTCATTTTGAGAGACTTGGCGCAACTAGAGTCCCTATATATGAAAGAGTCTCGCCATACGAGGTTCCATCTCTGATTGGCTGCTGAAAAGTGAAGAAGAAGAAGGGGTCTATGAAGCCTGGAGGCGCGTCTCTTGTTTACATCTTCATGGAACCATCTTCACTGCTGCCCAGCTTTGAGGAAACTTTCGGCATTTTTAGCTTGAACTGGTGAAATTTGAATTAGAAATTGATGAAAATGTGTTTAGAACAGAATAAAATTCACGCATTACTTTTAAACAGGTAGTGAAGCAAACGGATATTGGAGGTTAGGTTGACCTAACAAAGATTACTTACACGCGAATACATGTATAAGTAATCTTTGGCGGGTAGATCGTTGGATAAAAATGTAAACAAGAGGCGCACCTCCAGGCTCCTCAGACACCTTCTTCTTCTTCTTCACTTCTGTTCACGTGTCTTGACTCTTTCATATATAGGGACTCTAGATGCGCAACTCTTATAGTATTTGGGACTCTAATCCAGACTATCCAAAAGTCGGAAATTTATAGGTTCGGCCCACCTGGGTCTATGGTTCATCATTGTTTAACGCTATCGGATTGTATCATGATGAATTGTTTGATATATATTTATGTACATATTTTTTTTCAGTTGTTCTTGCTGCATATGGAAGACATTGTGCCGAACGTGGTTAGCCAGAGACATGGTCAGAGTCCGCAAGTTGTTATGGCACCCGTTGGATGTTCGAGCATCTGCCTGAACCAACCTGATCAGGTAAATATTTTTTTGAGCAATATTTCAGTTCAGATGGGCAAAGCGTGTGAATTTATCCCTTAACTGCAGATGAGCCCAGATCTGGAACAATGGGTCTGTTGCTGCAATTGTGTTCAGTATTTTAAAGAAAATTATATTTTCATGAATTACCTCAATGGGGAAGTTGCAAGGTTCTGAAATTGTATGTTTTTATAAAGTAAATGATAGTACTTGATGAGCTGAGAACAATGGTATCTTTGGTTTTCTCCTAAGTGTCCCGGTTTTGGAGATACACACATGTAAAGTTGTAAAAAATCGTGGGCGTCGTGACGTCACTACGTGGAATTCCCATTTAAAACAATGTATATTTGACCAAAATCCCATCTCCGGAACAATGAGACTTAATTAGAAACCAAAGGCATCTTTGTTCTCAGCTCATCAAGTACTTTCATTTTCTTTATAAAAAACACAACAATTCAGACCTTTGCAACTGCCCCATTGTTAAGTTGAGAACAAGGATGTCTTTGATAATCCTCAAGGTTTCAAAGTCAAGGAGATGCACTTTTTAGAGGTAAAGTAAGTAACATCGTTTACTCAAACGAGAAAATTTCCATTGTGACGTCACAGATTGATTTATTTTTTTTTTCGGAACTGTACACATAAATGCATGTATGCTACGTAACTGCAAATTAATGAAAAAAAAATTACTCACATATCCTTGTTCTCAGCTCAATGTACGTTAAATTTTCCTGTAAAAAAAAAAAAAAAAAAAAAAAAAAAAAAAGGAGGAACAGTGAAATTCAGACCCATCTACTTACCCCATATTTTTTTCTCTTTTCGACGATCTAGATAAGAAAATGTGAGCCCAATTAAATCTCTATATTTAGACTTATGATTCTTATTGTTCCTTGTTGTGACTTCCGAGGAAGTACCGAGGATCGCAACAATCAAAATGTATCAATGATAAAACCTAATTCTTTTACGTAACAATTACGTGATGATATCAAAATGACTCACACTTCTCCAAAAGAACAAAGCAGCCAGTTTATCACGTAATCAAGGTTAAAATTGTAGCTCTTTCATTCAATTGTAATTCTTCTCGGAACATCAAATTAAAGTATTAATAATATTCAGTGTATCAGACTGCAAAAAAGGAACATGTAACGGTACCAAAAACTAAAGAGTTACAGGACATACAACAGTGGCGGCACGTGCAAATTTGCAACGTTACATCCAGTCCATTTAAAGTCGTGAAAAAAGTCGAACGTTGGGGGTGCACAATGCCCTCCCTGGAATCGATACTTTACGCGGGTTAAAGTGGACTAAATGCACGTTGCCAGATTGCACGCCACCACAGCATACAATCAAGTTTATAAATCTGGAGATAAATCGGACTTTTGTGATGGCTTAATACATTTTGAATTCAAGCAATTTTTTTCTTATAATTAGAAAATATTTAATGGGTCTGTTGCATATTTTTGCTACAACAATATAGAACCTTGATTCCTATGTAAAATTCGGCGAAAATAACGATGTGCACATTCAAAACGTTCAAAATCCACTCATTAACTCTTGAAATCACTTCAATTTCAAACAGCCCGCGCTACACTAGACACTATTTGCACCGGTATACTACATTATAGACGGAACCACCGTGCCTAAGTAAACAACATCGTAACTACAAAATGATGGAATTCCCTTCTAAATACATGAACTATTGGCTGCATTTCTTGTCTGGTTTTTTCGGTTTATCAAAGATTACAAAATAATATAAGAAATGTACGCATCTAAACGAAACATTCCAATGTTTGCAAGTTCTGTTCTTGTTTACATAAACGAGATGGTTCCATCTATACAGGGTGTTTTTTTTATCTCCCCCCCTGGTTTTTTTTCTTGCTAATTGAGATAAAATGTTGCGGTTTGGACTATTCTTCATCAGTTTAGTTGAATTTTTTTTTTGGGGGGTCGAACCCCCCCCCCCCAGCTCCCCTAGGGGGGCCCTCAGGGGGGCTATCTCAAAAATGTCAAATGGCAACCCCTATCTTGTGATACATCGTTCGAAAAAGCATAAAATTCTAAGACTTTTGGCGCAAACCGGAAGTTGATATCGTTTTTCGTTTTCGATATATCGAATTTCAAAGTTCGATTTGGACCCATTTTCAAAAAATCAGTACTCCACTTTGGAAAGTCGGAATTAAAAAAACTATGGGTCCAAAATACTCTAAAAAGCAAGTACTTTTCAGATAACGAAATGGTTTTGACATAAAATTAGTCCAAATTTGATTTTAGAGCCCCAATTTTTTTTTAAAAAATTTGCCCCTAAAAAGGGCTATCTTGAATATTCCCTTCCACGGCCCTTATTGAATGATACGTCGATCAAAAAAGCATAAAAAACTGAACATTTTGGCGCAATCCGGATATCGATATCGTTTTTCGTATTCGAGATATCGAATTTTGAAGATAGCCGAAAATTGAATTTTTAATATTCGATATCTCGTATACGAAAAACGATATCGATATCCGGATTGCGCCAAAATGTTCAGTTTTTTATGCTTTTTTGATCGACGTATCATTCAATAAGGGCCGAGGAAGGAAATATTCAAGATAGCCCCTTTTAGGGGCAAAATTTTTAAAAAAAAATTGGGGCTCTAAAATCAAATTTGGACTAATTTTAATGTCAAAACCATTTCGTTATCTGAAAAGTACTTGCTTTTCAGAGTATTTTGGACCCATAGTTTTTTTAATTCCGACTTTCCAAAGTGGAGTACTGATTTTTTGAAAATGGGTCCAAATCGAACTTTGAAATTCGATACATCGAAAACGAAAAACGATATCAACTTCCGGTTTGCGCCAAAAGTCTTAGAATTTTATGCTCTTTCGAACGATGTATCACAAGATAGGGGTTGTCATTGAAATTTTTGAGATAGCCCCCCTGGGGGCCCCCCTAGGGGGTCTGGGGGGGGGGGGGGGTTTCGACCCCAAAAAAAGAAAATTCAGCCAAAATGATGAAGAATAATCCAAACCGCAACATTTTATCTCAATTAGCAAGAAAAAAACCAGGGGGGGGAGATAAAAAAAACACCCTGTATAGTTATAAGTCGGTGACATAGTGTCTAGTGTAGCGCGGGTTGTTTGAAATGAAAGGTATTTTCTGAGTTAATGAGTGGATTTTGAAAGTTTTTAATGTGCACATCGTTATTTTCGCCGAATTTTACGTTAGAAACAATGAGTTATATTGGTGTGGCAAAAGTACGCAACAGACCCATTCTGAAAATTAAGCAGAAATGGCAGAAAACAATGAGTAAGACCCCTTTTTTCAGCTGGCGCACATTAGAACGAGTCAATGGGAGACGGCAGTGGCGGCTCGTGCAATTTGGCAACAATGAATGTCCTCCATTTGAATCTATGTACAAGAATCGATTATTGATGAAGCGGCGCCTCACTATCGAATCGATTGTTTTACATAGAATCAAATAGAGGTGAGCCATTGTTGCCGAATTGCACGAGCCGCCTCGGAGAGACGGGTCGGCCACGGAATTCATGCGACTAAAGATGCAAGTTTGAATGTTTTGTCAAAACTAACCATGTATATATAGGGTGATTCTTTTAGAAAATTGTACGAAAAGACCAATGACATCTCTTTCAAACTTCTATAGGTTGAATATTAACAAAGATATACGCACTTTGAAGTCGCCACGCCATATATGTCCGTCCTCTCCCATCGAGTCATTGACTCACTCTACTGTGTGGAGTTAGCAATATTGGGATTGTTTGCTCGTTCCTGTTTCCTCCAGTCAAACTTTAATGTTGATCAAGTTTTGCTGCGATCGGGTTGAAAACTGAAATTTTATTGCTTCAACCCTCATTTAACCCTTAACTGCAGATGAGCCCAGATCTGGAACAATTACTTTGAAGCCTTATCTAAAAGTAGCGGACTTGAGTTGTACTGTCGCTGCATGGTGGGTCACATGTGGAACAGATACTAAACGAGTAAGAATTGTCGATTTTGTCCTAGAGCGCGCAGCACAGGATATAGAACGTGCAGAGTGGTTGAAAATAGCTCACTGAAAATCTGATAGAGATTTTCCGATTTTCATTGTTATGTTTGGGAGTAACGCAGGGGTACCATGTACAAAAAAACAACTATATTGAAACTTACTAACTTATTTTTTAGTACTTTAATTTTTTTTTTTTTAGCCTGAAAACTTTATTTTCAGTTGCATGGATACCTAAATGCGGGTAAGGCCATATTTGGAACAATTAATATTTAGGCTCTTTACCATTGAAATATAATGGAAAGAATTTTTTCACTATTTTTCCCTGTCTCAAGGATCAAAATTGTACTGAAAAAATAATTATTTTATTGAAAAAAAAAATCATGCAGTAAAGGGTTAATATTTCAAGAAAAGTTATTTATTTGTAAGTGTATAATCTTTTGAACAGATCTTAGCCAAGGATTATAACTTCAGCCAAAGCCGATACATTATTATACTTATATTACTCAGTCGATTTCTGAATGCAAATAATTTTCCAAAAGAAATACATCCCTTTAAATCAATCCGGTTACTTATTATTATGTTGTTTTTTCCTTTAATTTTCCTTCAAAAAAAATCCTCAGTCTTTGCAGCTAAAAACGAAATTCCGTGTAAAGTAAAAATAAAATGTAATTTTTTGGGGAGAAATGAAAGCACATGTAGATGAAGCTCAAATAGCTCGCTACGATGACGACAAATCAGTGGTGGCTCATGAAATGCGATGTATCGATGTCTCCTCCATTTAAACCCATGGGAAACAATCGATCTTCAGGAAGTTCAATGGGTCTGTTGCATACTTTTGCTACATCAATATAACTCATTGTTTCTAACGGAAAATTTGGCGAAAATAACGATGCGCACTTTAAAAACTTTCAAAAGCCATTCATTAACTCAGAAAGTACCTTCCATTTCAAACAACCCGCGCTACACTAGACACAATATCACCGACTTATAACTACATAGATGGAACCATCTCGTTTATGTAAACATCAACAGAACTTACAAACATTGGAATGTTTCGTTTAGATGCGCACATTTCTTATATTATTTTGTAATCTTTGATAAACCGAAAAGACCAGACAGCAAATGCAGCCAACAGGTCATGTATTGAGAAGGGAATTCCATCATTTTGTAGTTACGATGGTGTTTACTTATGCACGGTGGTTCCGTCTATGTAGTAGTATACCGGTGCAATAGTGTCTAGTGTAGCGCGGGCTGTTTGAAATCGAAGTGATTCCCTGAGTTAATGAGTGGATTTTGAACGTTTTTAATGTGCGCATCGTTATTTCCGTCGAATTTAACACAAGAATCAAGGTTCTATATTGTTCTAGCAAAAGTATGCAATAGACCCATTGAACCTCAAAACAATCTCTTTTTAGATACTTTTGCAAAGGTTCAAATTGGAGACTTGTTGTAGGGAGACTATTAATGGGAGACTTTTAACTAATTTACGATATTGTTTTCAACAGGAGGTGTTAAGTCACAACGAGGATGCTTTACACTACGTGCAGAATCACTTCTATCTAGTTGATGCACACATCACATCGGAGGATCCCCAGGGTCGGTGGAAGGTGAAGGAGGAGAAATTCACGTCGCTCTGCTATGCGGGTCACCTACCTGGCTTCACAATGAGCAATAACTACCACGGCCTAGTTTATAGCATCAATATTATCAACCCAAAATACTTGGCATCTGGGAAAACACGTGAGTTGCCCCTATAATGGGGCAGTTGCAAGGTTCTGAAATTTGGTGTTTTTTATAAAGAAAATGGTAGTTTTTGATGAGATGATGAGCTGAGAACAATGGTGCCTTTGGTTTTTTCCTAAGTGTCCCGGTTTTGGAGATACACACGTGTAAAGTCGTACAAAATCGTGTGTGCAGTGACGTCACTACGCGGAATCCCCATTTAAAACAATGTATTTTGGACCAAAATCTCATCTTCGGAGCAATGGGACTTGAATAGAAACCAAAGGCATCTTTGTCTTCAGCTCATCAAGTACTTTCATTTTCTTCATAAAAAACACAACATTTCAGACCCTTGCAACTGCCCCATTATACAAAAAATATATACTATGGCCGCAAACACGGAAAAAAGGCGCGGTACAATGAACCATACATACTGTTAAAAATCGGCCAAAAATCCGGAATGAAAATCGGAGTAAACATAAAAACTAGGGTAGATTTTACTCTCATGCGTAGTAAAAATAGAATGCACCGGGAGTAAATAGCGGAAAACACTATCCAAGAATATGTGATCATGCCTCCTCTGTGGAGTAAAATCATATTTTAACTCCGGAAAAGTGCAAATTATTACTATAACTTTCCTCCTTTTCACACTATTTTAAACTACACAAATATCTTACTCCCAAAACTATATAGACCGGGAGAAATCATGGCTTTTATGTAATCGGAGTTGGAGTGAACATTTCTAACAGTGTACCTACGCAAATCACTAAAAGCTACTATTTTTTCGTCTGATTAAAAGTATGGTCAACTTCACTAGAGTATAGTAAAATATACCAGAGATCAGGTGGGATAAGAAAACGGTTACCCTTAATTTTTTCCATGAGTTAAGTTGCGTTTACCAGACTCTGAAGAAGTTTACCATTTTTATACTTGCTGACGCCAACATCTGTTATGCGTATGGTTAATTGTACCGTACTTTTTTTGCGTGAGCTCACACGGGCGAGCATTCATCAATAACATAGACGCGAACCCATTTAGCTCTAGTTGGGGGGTTTTTTTTTTTGAACCAACTCAAAGATAATTTAAACCAACTTTATTCAAAAACCAATTTTTGGATTTTGTAACACCTATCATCTTGCTAGACCCAAAAAAGTTTCACTTTTCTTTTAGCTCTGGGATGGTGGTTTTTTTTTTTTTTTTTTTTATTTTAAGGGGGGACGCTAATTTCAAATAATTTTGGGCATAAATGAGTATGCGATAATATTTGGTCATGACATTCTGACATTCTTTCAGTCCCCGAATATAAAAAAAAATATGTGTATATTTAATGGTATATTCATATAGAAAGCGACAGGAATGTTTCGCATTTTATTTATCACCTCTTCCAAATTAGTTTAATTTAAAATTAGTTTAATTTAGTTGAGGCGCCTTCATTGTTTAGGGTATGCAATTAGTAATGAGTGTGTGCGATGATATTGCATAATTCAAGAAATTCAGGTGTTTTCTGTTTATTCAAAATTTAAGAACACACATTTTCCATGCCACCTGTCTTCACCTATGTGTCGCTACTACCCTATATGTGTGCAATTAAATAGAATGAATTATTTAATTAAAGTTTCTGTATATCTGCGATAGAATTATCAAGAATCTAATATCTTTCCGTTTTGTCCTAATAGCGCGATACTTCTTGACTCGAGCACTATTGGCGGCTGAGAATTTTATGGAAGTTCAGCAGATTCTTCGTGACAACGGTGGTGGATCAGCTGATGGAATCAGCATAAATATGACTTTTTTGAATCAAGAGGGAGATAGGTTATTCCATAATGCCGAGGTAGGCCCCGCTCTCAATGGAGCCAAAGAATCGGCGCTGGATATCCTTACTGCTAGCCCAGGAGAACGTATTTATCATACAAACAAGTGAGTTTTCAATAATTTGTACTTTGGAGTATCCATTTACGTAAAATCCCTGAGACATTTGTTTGCCTCTGCCCGTACCTCTATTTTTCGACCGTATCTATCAGATGAGCTAGAAACTTGATATTTGGTTGGGATATATTCTTGACGACGCACTATAGACCCAAATCAAATCCTATAGGTCAAAAATCAATTTTTTTCAAAGTGGGGAAAAAAACTATGCAAGCTACGATGGATTATTTTAGAGGGTTCTAGATTGTCATATATATCCATCGCAGAAAAATATTAGATGGAACCTTAATTCCTGTAGTATTTTAGGTCTGTGTATTTTTGACAGCTTAGGATTCAATTTGGACCCATTGTGCGCAATGCCGCGACGCCCAGTTTATCCATCGTGTGCCTAAAGGGGGACAAATTTTCACTACAGGCCAGATGTTTGAAAACAAAAGCTGAAAGCTAAAGTCATGATTCTTGCAAAAATATACTGAATTCAAGGGCTTGTTCTCAAACATTAAGTAATTTCCGAGATTAAAGATTGAACTATCGCAATGAAAGCTGACCCGACTTCGAGCTTCGGTTGCATTGAAATTTAATCGAAATCGAGACTCTGGCTTTGAGTTTCTGCCCATCTCACAGAAATTTATTGAGGAAAATATATACTAGGCGCGTTGCGTGCAAAAAAGAAAAAAGTTGCGACTTCTTCAGGGCCATAGCTACAATTCTGAAAGCCCCGGGGCAAGATGCATTTCGGCCCCCCCCCCTAAAATTGGGGGAGGTGACTGGGGATGCGGGGGTCAGGGTCTCGCTTGCTCTTTCAGGGCAACGCCAATTAAATCTTTTTGGTGGAATATTAATCGCTGACAAGGCGCAGGGCTCTCAAAACGTATCCACTGCTCTTCCGGGGCACCGCCAATGTTCTTTTAAATGGGAAAACAGCCTTACGAGCAAATCAGTCTTTTTGGTGGGCTTTGAATCACTGGAAGGGCGCAGGGCTCTCAAAAACGACCACTCTGCTCTTCCGGGGCACCGCCCGTGTCATTTTAAATGGGAAAACAGCCTTTAGAGCAGGCCTGTCTTTTTTGTGGGCTTTTAATCGCTGACAAGGCACAGCGCTCTCAAAAACATCCAATCTGCTCCACTGGGGCAACGCCAATAATATTTTAAATGGGAAAAAAGACTTACGAGCAAATCGGTCTTTTCGGTGGGCTTTTAATCACTGACAAGTCTCAGGGCTCTCAAAAACGTCCCCTCTGCTCTTCCGGGCCACCGCCAATGTTATTTTAAATGGGAATACAGACTTACGAGCAAATCTGACTTCTTGGTGGGCTTTTAATCACTGGAAGGGCACAGGGCTCTCAAAAACGTCCCTTCTGCTCTTCCGGGGCACCGCCAATGTTATTATAATGGGAAAACAGACTTACGAGCAAATCTGTCTTTTTTGTGGGCTTTTCATCGCTGACAAGGCGCAGGGCTCTCAAAAACGGCCCGTCTGCTCTTCCGGGCCACCGCCAATGTTATTTTAAATGGGAATACAGACTTACGAGCGAATCTGTCTGTTTGTTGGGCTTTTAATCACTGGAAGAGCACAGGGCTCTCAAAAACGTCCCCTCTGCTCTTCCGGGGCACCGCTAATGTTATTTTAAATGGGAAAACAGACTTACGAGCAGACCAGTCTTTTTCGTGGGCTTTTCATCGCTGACATGGCGCAGGGCTCTCAAAAACGGCCCCTCTGCTCTTCCGGGCCACCGCCAATGTTATTTTAAATGGGAATACAGACTTACGAGCAAATCTGTCTTTTTGGTGGGCTTTTAATCACTGGAAGGGCACAGGGCTCTCAAAAACGTCCCTTCTGCTCTTCCGGGGCACCGCCAATGTTATTATAATGGGAAAACAGACTTACGAGCAAATCTGTCTTTTTTGTGGGCTTTTCATCGCTGACAAGGCGCAGGGCTCTCAAAAACGTCCCCTCTGCTCTTCCGGGGCACCGCCAATGTTATTTTAAATGGGAAAACAGACTTACGAGCAAATCTGTCTTTTTCGTGGGCTTTTAATCACTGACAAGTCACAGGGCTCTCAAAAACGTCCCCTCTGCTCTTCCGGGGCACCGCCAATGTTATTTTAAATGGGAAAACAGACTTACGAGCAAATCTGTCTTTTTCGTGGGCTTTTCATCGCTGACAAGGCGCAGGGCTCTCAAACACGTCCCCTCTGCTCTTCCGGGGCACCGCCTATGTTATTTTATATGGGAAAACAGACTTACGAGCAAATCTGTCTCTTTCGTGGGCTTTTAATCACTGGAAGGGCACGGGGCTCTCAAACACGTACACTCTGCTCTTCCGGGGCACCGCCCGTGTCATTTTTATGGGATAACAGACTTACGAGCAGGCCTGTCATTTTTGTGGGCTTTTAATCGCTGACAAGGCACAGGGCTCTCAAAAACATCCACTTTGCTCTTCTGGGGCACCGCCAATGCTGTTTTAAAGTAGAAAGTATCGTCTAATGTTTTCTGCGTATGTCGGCCATCTTTTCTGAAGTGATTTGAACTGCGCGCCACTGGATTTGTGGCGAAGACTCAGATGAGAAAACCTTTTTAATCTGTAACCCTGGTCTAGTCCTTCGCGGGTTGTTTGAAATGGAAGTGGTTTCCTGAGTTAATGAGTGGGTTTTGAAAGTTTGCTGATATCTGCATCGCTATTCTCGCCAAATTATACGAAAGAATCAATGTGCGTCATATTGATGTAGCAAAAGAACACAATAGACCCACTGTCAATATTACTATTTAGTTCATAAATACCCAAATTATATAACTTTGTTCATGTCCAATTCTTTTTTTATAGGTATTTGCGCCTAAAAAATATTCCGGAAGCTGGAGGAGTGATAATTGACAGCAGTGAACACAGACTGACAGTCATGAATTCATTTGATCCCCGTAAGAGAGAAGATTGTTTACAAATGCTTGGAGACACTTCCGATTCTGAGCTACCTGTGTTTTGCGACAAGGGTTACGTTAAAACCATCGCTGTTGGTAAGTGTAATTGGAATTTATAATGTGAAAAGGGGATACATAGGGTGATTTTAAGGTTGAAGGAGTTTTTGCTGATGCTAAAGAATATATTATGAAAACTGCTTCATTAAAATGTTTAAAGTCGTACTGAACGAATGAATATTTTCGTTTAAGTCGATGTTTTCAGCAAAAGTGGCAGTGAAAGACCATGAATTTAATGAATCATCGAAATTCCATAACTTTTTAAGCGTCAATCATGGTAATAGTTGCTGCATTTTACCGTTGCTGAGTGGCATTGTTAATTCCGCGAAAGTAGTGCAATTTCAATTACTAATTAAAATAAGGTCCATTATTGGTTAAACTTACTGAAAGCAACGTCTTTGATAGAAAGTTTTATTCAGCGTCAGTGGCTTCATACGTACACCATTGTTCCAATTTCTACGATATTTTCTATGGTTTCAGAGAAAAGTTCTGTCACCGTGAAATCATGTATCAGAATGAGAAAAGCTATGATCACCGTCAAAAAAATTTCCAAGGGAGCCTAAAAACTTAAAACCGAATTTCAAAGGGAGGGAACAAATCCTCGATATTCGTATATTTTTGCTCTTTTTAGAGCTTGTCTAATGGGGCTATTGCACACTTTTTCTATAAGCGATTTAATAGTCGATTACGGCGTAAAAACCTCAAAAAATAACGATGGCGGTACTAAAAACTTCCAAAATCCACTCCTAAACTCAATAAACGCAGTTATTTGCGCGAGCGTAATGGTGGCCGAAGGCACTAACAATGGGAGATTCCCATCTAACAATTATGAAACTCCATCAAGAAGTGACCAATAAGAGACTACTTTCATTTGACACCGGTGTCACTAGGTGTTGCGGCACCATTCATCGGATGTGGATCATCACTTTGATGACTAATTACTCTGTGAATCATCCTTGTCAACATAGAAAGAGTGACGAAATTAAGATAGGAATCTCCCATTGTTAGTGCATTCGGCCACAATTACGCTCGTGCAAATAACTGCGTTTATTGAGTTTAGGAGTGGATTTTGGAAGTTTTTAGTACCACCATCGTTATTTTGTGAGGTTTTTACGCCATAGTCGACTATTAAATCGCTTATAGAAAAAGTGTGCAATAGCCCCATCGTGGGTAAATTGGCGTTAAAATCATTTTCTTCTTTTCCAATTCTAGGGGTGGTTGCATGGAATGTCCCACTCACAAAACATACCCCCTTTGCTGCTCACACCCATGAAAAAAGCTTTTTTAAGGGTTAAAAAATGAGAAAAACGAATACTTGATCAATAATTTCCAAAATATAAATGGAAAGTATATATAATTGAAAGTTCGCTCCATAAAAAAGCAACCATTCGAGAGGTAACACATATTATTAGTAGTATGCTCAGACTGGTGCACCACTTTCTACAAGGAAATTGCACTTCAGATAGATCTCGTTTCAGAAGTGTAGGCGCAGCTAGACCATAATCTTTGGGACATCAAACAAAATATGCCTCCGACTTCAAACTTTTGATTCTAAAGCGTTTCTCACTGAAAAACCAAAGCTCATATTCATTTTCATCGTGTAACATGCGAAATTATGTTAAATTATGTTGAAAAATCCTAGAGACTATCGGTCCAGGTGCGCTTAAACTAATTCTAAAACGACCTTTGGAGATGCCAAGAATTAATGCAAGCAGAAACGTATCCAGAGATTGATCTGTGTCAATCTTTGTCCCTTTAAAGACAAGCATTAGAAACAAGGATCACGAATTAACACGAAAATTCGACTTTATCACAAAACCTCGTATTTATCACGTGACTTCAGTCTTTCTGTCTGTCTTTTGCTCACCCGTGCGTTCAAAACCCTAGAGTCCTACACTCAAGGATCAAATCTGAACGGTTTTAAACGGTTTCTGCGCCGAAAATCAGGTTTAAACTAAATAAATTGTGGTTCTCTACTTCACTCCCATAAGTGTGCGTGTAAATTATCCCTTAACTGCAGATGAGCCCAGATCTGGAACAATTACTTTGAAGCCTTATCTAAAAGTAAGGGACTTGAGTTGTACTGTCGCTGCATGGTGGGTCACATGTGGAACAGATACTAAACGAGTAAGAATTGTCGATTTTGTCCTAGAGCGCGCAGCACAGGATAGAGAACGTGCAGAGTGGTTGAAAATAGCTTACTGAAAATCTGATAGAGATTTTCCGGTTTTCATTGTTATGTTTGGGAGTAACGCAGGGGTACCATATACAAAAAAAACAACTTTTGAAACTTACTAACTTATTTTTTACTACTTTAATTTTTTTTTTTTTTTAGCCTGAAAACTTTATTTTCAGTTGCATGGATACCTAAATGCGGGTAAGGCCATATTTGGAACAATTAATATTCAGGCTCTTTACCATTGAAATATAATGGGAAGAATTTTTTCACTATTTTTCCCTGTCTCAAGGATCAAAATTGTACTGAAAAAAAAATTATTTTATTGAAAAAAAAAAATCATGCAGTAAAGGGTTAAATACCAAGACGAACACTAATCTCCCAATCTCCAACGGAGCAGCCTGGTATGAGTAGAGATGGTATTGGTTGAGTGCTCTTAACATGTCATTGATATCATAAAGAAATCTGGCTCTCAAGTATAAACTAATTTAAAATTTTATTTTCTCCAGGTGTTTTCGATTGCATCCGGCGTACCTGGTCCATATACTCGGACAATCCGAAAGTCAACGAGCCTCTCATCGTATTGCCCCTTCTCGCGAAATGAACACAATTTGCAATGCGTCGAATCATATCCTTTTTGACTTGTTGTTAGCTCCGTCCGAATCTGTTTTGAAAATTTGCGAGAAGCAATCGAAACATATTTTCTCATCTTTGTCACAAAAAAATTTTTTTTTCTTTTTTTTTAAAGTTTGCATGTTTTAGACGTCGTGGATAGTAATTAAAAACTTACATGCATTTAAAACAAAATTAAAAATAAAAAGAACGTTCAGTGGCGGCTCGTGCGATTTGGCAACAGTGTTTTTATCCCATTTAAATACATGGAAAACAATCGAAACTCGAGGAGGCTGCCAGCCTCCGCTTGAATCGATTTTTTACCCAAGTTTAAGTGGGGAAAATGCATGGTTGCCAAATCTCACGGGCCGCTACTGGATAAACGGCAGTTTGTTTTCAACAAATTTGAGGGCCTATTTCGTCCGCTGTACCGTTGAGCAGAATTTTTATTGAATCTTTGATTACTATTTTTTTTTTCTTATCATCACACGAGAAGTACCGATTCTGACCTATGAATTTTTTTGTTTGGCATCCACGATGATAATCCAATTTTTTGAGCATAAGTATCATGCTCTATTGTTTGTTTTTGTTTTTGTTTTTTTTTTTTTATTCGCTTTAATCTGTTCAAAATTTGAAGGTTGGTTATAAGCTCACTTCAAATATAAATCTGAAAAGATCTCTCTCACAAAATTTAACACTGTTGTTGTGACCCTTGTACTTATAGCTTTAGGAGAACGCTTGCTTGATCTCAAGAAATAAACGAGAGTTATATTTATGCAAGATTGACATGACATATATCAAGAAATTTGGTTCATAAAAATATGTTCGTAATTCTCTAATAAATTTTGAGAATTGTTAATTCTCATGTATTGCTACAAAATAAAAAAAAATGCTACGAAACGGATTTTTAACTTGAAAGAAGTATAGTCATTGGTTGATCTTTAAATTTTAAGGAGAATAAGGAGAAACATTATGTTTGAATAAAATTAAAAAAGGAGCGTTGGAATTTCATGGAAAGTAAGAACCGAAAATGCAGAACAATCAGTTTGTGTTTGTTACTTTTTCATCGTCTGCATGATTCGATTTTTTGGATGAATCACAATAAATCAGTATTGAAGCAATGTTTTGTTTTGTGAATTTTTTTTTTTTTTTCGGAAATGGTTCCAATTCAAAATGGTTACCCAATCCATTATTTGTAATTTTCTATGTAAATAATTTTAGTTTTGATTTAATGACGGAATTTCGTTACCATAAATATTTCATAATTAGCTGATTTGTTGATGTTTTTTGACGGCTTCAACCAAAGTTGCACGGCAACTTTATATCATGTTTTTGAAAAACCTTGCGCGAACTCTATAGGAATTTGAAATTATCATTCATTTGTTTCTCTGAATGTTCAGAAAGCGCCAACAAAGTTCCTAATTCGTGTTACACCGCAAAAAAACAGAGGTTCTTCAAAGGTCATTGCCCATCAATGACTCAACTAAAATCCCCTAAAAACGTCCTGGACGTTTTTAGGACCCAATGGGGCTATTGCACACTTTTGCTATAAGCGATTGAATAAACGATTATGGCGTAAAAACCTCAAAAAATAACGATGGCGGCACTAACAACTTCCAAAATCCACTCCTAAACTCAATAAACGCAGTTATTTGCGCGAGCGTAATGGTGGCCGAAGGCACTAACAATGGGAGATTCCTACCTTAATTTCGTCACTCTTTCTATGCTGACAAGGATAATTCACAGAGTAATTAGTCATCAGAGTGATGATCCACTCCCGATGAATGGTACCGCAACACCAAGTGACACCGGTGTCAAATGAAAGTAGTCTCTTATTGGTCACTTCTTGATGGAGTTTCAGAATTGTTAGATGGGAATCTCCCATTGTTAGTGCCTTTGGCCACCATTACGCTCCCACAAATAACTGCGTTTATTGAGTTTAGGAGTGGATTTTGGAAGTTTTTAGTGCCGCCATCGTTATTTTTTGAGGTTTTTACGCCATAATCGACTATTCAATCGCTTATAGCAAAAGTGTGCAATAGCCCCATTGGGCGATTCATTTTTTGCCGGGATGTTGATTAGATATCCTTCTCTGATATAATGAGGCAGCATCCAAACGTTTTGGGAATTCCTGACATTGTTATGATTCATAATTAGTTATTTGTTTTCACATTCAAATGTTATACGTACGTTAAGAAAAAAAAGTTTGGAAAAAAATTTAAAAAAAAATAAATAAATAATTATACTAAACACGATCGTTGTTTTCTTTTTTTTTTTTCAACGACTGATCCACATCGACGAACTGCCTGTGAAAACATTTTTATTTCCACGCGGAGCGAGATAGACCTGTTTAGTGTTCAGTAATGTCGTTACGGTCAGAGTGGGTCTGTTACAAACTTTTGCTACAGCGATATAGAGTGTTTAAATCTTACGTAAAATCACGTGAAAAGTCCATTGGTGGTATCAGAAAGTCATAAAATGCAGTATTAAACTCACAAGAGGCGTTTAACTGAAACCCAAGATGGTGGTAAAATATCGTGCAACTTTTTTTTTTTTTTTTTTTTAAACAAGTTTTACTAACACGACTATACAACATGAGTACAATAATTGTTTTTTCATATGATAAATAGTATAAAATAATTACAGTATGATTTTTTTGTAAATATTTATGGGTATAGTAAAATTTTCTTTAGTTTTATGTTCCTGAAAAAAAAACGAACGAGAGATAAAAATGATGATGACGATAATGATGACGATGATGATATGGAATGAAGGGATGAAAAGATGGAGGAATACCGTGCAACCTGTGTGCACGCACCGTGAATATACGAGTATATCCATGATGACCAACGTTAACAAACCTCACAGCATCGGCGGTTATGACTTTGCGTCGTGATTGGTTGTGATCGATGTTGTGAGGTTGGCCATCTTGAATGTTTGTGGTGCTTGCATACAGGTTGCTCGATATTTCACCGTCATCTTGGACTTCAGTTAAATGCCTCTTGTGAATTTGTTATTGCATTTTATGACTTTCTGTAGCCACCAATGGACTTTTCACGCAATTTCACATGAGATTGATCACTCTATAGCGCTGTAGCAAAAGTTTACAACAGACCCGTTGGATCGAAACAAATACTCTATCTCGCTCACTCTCGTGGAGAAATAACTCGCTATAGCTCGTTCAGTATGCATATTCGAGGGAAATCAATATCAACGCATTCTGCGAGCATATTCTCTATACACATTCTTATTCGATTTTTGCTTATCCGTGCATTTGAGTCTCCAACATTTAAGTATGCTTTACATTTGCATACCAGTCACTTCCAAGGAGTGTATGGGTGTTTTTTTTAAAAATATATTGTGAATATTAATATAGTGTTAACATTTGCTGCACCTTTGGGAAACGGAAGCTCTTCAAAGAATAGTGTTTGGAGTAAGGTCCTTAACTTACTTGGTTTACTCTTAAATTTAAATGGTGCTCGCTCATGATTTGAGTCCAATCAAAATATCCACACAAATACTTCCACAGCATTTAATGGAGTTAAACCGTTTTACCAACCTCATTGCTAGTAATATACGAATGATTTCGGGCCCTTAGAGACTCTGGTTTAGAGCTCCAATTGTAATAATTCAAACCGTATAATCTTTGAAATCTATTTCTGGGTGTGGTGAAGAGGAGGGCACTCCTCTACATATTTTATGTGACAGCCAGAGACAATACTTAAAATACTTAAAACTTAATTTAATTTTAAGAACCATCATTATTATTAAGTACTTATCTGTTTAGTTTTTCTTTTTATATACTTTTTCCTGACGTGTATTTCAAGCTAATGGCTCTTATGTACAAAATTAAATAAATAAATAAATAAATAAATAAATAAATAAATAAATAAATAAATAAATAAATAATACATAATAGAGACCACGCACTGTCGCACTATCTATCCTGCCAATGTTTGCGCGCGGTGGGAACTTTTTTTTTCGGGGTCTCAACAGACCACCGCAAACATGGTCCATACGTTAGCTGATGAGAAACGTCGTTGAGATTTTTGCCTAGTGAAACTAAAGCACCGAAATTGCATCAGTCAACGTATGGACCGTGTTGGATGTTGCACCCTCATGCTCCCTGCTGTGTCAATTCCTGTTGAGTCTCGAAAAATAAGTCAGCCACCGTGCGCACGGCTAATGCGTGGTCTCTATTATACAGGGTGTTTCTAAAACTTATGTCATCCTTTCTACCACTTACTTTTGAGGTCAAAATAAGACTTTTTTTTCCTGTAAACATGTGTCCGAAAATGCCCCCCTTTTGAGCTACAGCCCCCCAAAGTTTTAAAAAAGTGTTGGTTTTTTTGGAATATCGACCATAATTATGAACCAAATGCCATGAAAATTGGTGTCCCGAGGTAATTTTACGTGTAGAATCCATTAATGACCTCGAGAAATTCATAAATGAGGTTTGACTGTACTTTTCAGGCAATCTTATACCTTCAACGACACAAATTTTATGTTACGGATTGGAAAGTTGAAAAATAGAAAATGAAATCAGATGGGAAAAACTCTTAAAAAGATATTTGGCCCTCTTTGTTTTGGTCGATACGACGCGTATTAAGCGAGATAATCGCTGCACAAGGTGGAAAAGTCAGCGCTTCTACCATGAAGAGTGGCTGTAAGGTATGCAACCCACCACTCCGCTGCTACTAAGGGCCGCCCGCTATAGTAAAAGCGCTGACTTTTCCACCTTGTGCAGCGATTATCTCGCTTAATACGCGTCGTATCGACCAAAACAAAGAGGGCCAAATATCTTTTTAAGAGTTTTTCCCATCTGATTTCATTTTCTATTTTTCAACTTTCCAATCCGTAACATAAAATTTGTGTCGTTGAAGGTATAAGATTGCCTGAAAAGTACAGTCAGACCTCATTTCTGAATTTCTCGAGGTCATTAATGGATTCTACGCGTAAAATTGCCTCGGGACACCAATTTCCATGGCATTTGGTTTATAATTATGGTCGATATTCCTAAAAAACCAACAATTTTTTAAAACTTTGGGGGGCTGTAGCTCAAAAGGGGGGCATTTTCGGACACATGTTTATAGGGAAAAAAAGTCTTATTTTGACCTCAAAAGTACGTGGTAGAAAGGATGACATAAGTTTTAGAAACACCCTGTATATTGTCTCTAGTGACAGCGAAGCTTTTACCAGAAACCGTTATCTACTCAGGGGCTTGGACCAACTATACCTGAAGGAGATAAGGAGCTTGACGTTGAGGGACGTAAGCACTAGCGGAGACAAAGATACCTAACCAGGGTATGCAATAAGCAATACACACTACACAGCATCCCATTCAACACGTGTATTAGGAGTGTTGCGTGTTGCATACTCTGGCCAGGTATCTTTGTCCAATGTCCCCGCCTCTAGTACCTTCTGTGCTTCATCATGAAAATGACGCAACGATTTGTCAGCTCAAAATTCGGAGGAGGCACGATGCAAGGTTATAAATTAACAAGGTATGCTCATATCTGACCAGTAGCGTGCAATTCAAATTTCTGAATCCAAGATGACCGAAAAAATCAGAAAACATTGGAGTGCCTCTTATATCGTTGACACAATTCCACCACCGCACTCTGGGACCAAATAGTGTTGCGTCCTCACGGTCCCGCACGCAGATGATCGGTGAGCACTTACGGGGGGTATAAACTACTCGCAAATATACTTACGTGCGCACCATCCAGCGTCTTTCGGAGGACCGTCAAGCCGTAACACTATTTGGTCCCTGTTCCTATGCTCCAATGTTTTCTGCTTTTGTCGCGGTCATCTTGGATTCAGAAATTTGACCTGCGCGCCACTAGATTTGCGGCATGGAGTCCTAAGAGCATACCTTGTAAATTTATAACTTTGGGCACAATGAGCCTAATTTAAAGGTCTGAGGGCTGACTTCTATCCATTCTATGAGGACACCTTTACATTCAATTCAATTCAAATCAAATCTAGAGTCCCTATATACTATGAGAGTTGCGCCATTGCTGAATCCATTTCTGATTGGCTCTCAGATTTAGGCTGTCAAGAAAGCTCCAAGAGGCAAATGCAAATGGCGGAGGGTTTGTTTACTTTTCGCGAACTCGCTTTCATTACACATTTGAAGTAACAGTGACCGCGGTAATTTTTGTGAATTTTTCCTCTCCTTGAATCTTATCACGGAGAACTTTATCTCTTTCAATAACGACCGTTATTGTCGAGAATCTGAACCTAACCTATAATAGATAGCGAAATAGTGGCAACAGCGCAGAGGCAAACGGCCATCCGCCATTTGCAATTTGCCTCTTGGGGGCTCCATTGATCCGCTTCTTCTTCTTCATTTTGAGAGTCTTGTCGCAACTCTCATAGTATATAGGGACTCTAATCAAATCTATACGGAAAAAAAGACTGATACAGAGTTTACCATCTACATAGCTGATTTTGACGTCTGCTAAAAAGTATGGTAAATTTTACCATCATATATGGTAAATGCAACGTGCCTTGTGGTGAAATACAACGAACATTGTGGTGAAATGTACCAATAGGTTATCATACCACAAAGTACGTTGCATTTACCTTACGATGGTAAAATTTACCAAACTCTTTATAGTAAACACCAAAATTAGCGATGCAGATGGGAAACTCTACCAGTCTTTTTTCCCCGTGTATTTCTGACTGTGCAAGAACACCTGAAATTCAAGCTTGGACGAACCAACACTGATTTTAAAGGATATACTCATGGTTAAAATGTAGTTACATTCATGGTTATACTCATGGTCAATTTTAACCGTAACTTAAGCTCCGAATCCCTGATGGGTGTAAGTATACTTATACTTATTGAAAGGACCTTGTAACTTAAACTGCGTGCCGCGTGAGTTGAATGCCCTGCAAGTGTGAACTGCAGTGCTTAGACAATATAGAGCAGTAAACGTTAGGTAAACTAATTAGCACATCGGGGACAACGAGAGCAATACCATAGTTGCCAGATTTGGTAAAAAAAAATGTCAGATTTTCTGTATTACAGACAATCGAAGGGATTCTAATTAGATGTAGAGTTAACTTCATATAGGAAAGCTGACTCATTGTTGGCAATTAAATTCGATTCGAAAAGTCACGATTTCTTGTCACCATCTATGAACTATGTCGTCGAGCCAGGACTGCCGTTTGGCGTACCTATAATTAATGGCATTTTTTAATTCACCGATGAGCCCACCGGTTGAGAAAAGATTACACAGTTCAGTTCAGTGTATGACTGCAATGCACGAAAATACTCGCATCTGTAATCTCTAAGCCGATGGAGTCGTCGATGACTTTAAAAAACTTGCGGATATTTTAATTATTAAATGGCGAATGCACTCGATTGAGAAAATATAACAGATCAGAATATTTATATGCATGGGGTTGTTGCACACTTTTGCTATAGGCGATTTAACAGTCAATTCTGGTGTAAAAACCTCGAAAAATAACAATGGTAGCACTAAAAACTTCCGAAATCCACTCTTAAACTCAAGAAACGTTTTTATTAGCGAGGGCGTAATGGTGGCTGAGGGCAGTAACAATGGGAGATTCCTATCTTAATTTCGTCACTCTCTCTATGCTGACAAGGATGATTCACAGAGTAACTAGTCATCAGAGTAGTGATCCACATCTGATTAATAGTGCTGTGACACCTAGTGACACCGGAGTCATATGAAAGTCGTCTCTCATTGGTCACTTCTTGATGGAGTTACAGTATTGTTAGATGGGAATCTCCCATTATTACTGCTATCAGCCACCATTACGCCCGCTCAAATAAAAGCGTTTATAGAGTTTAGGAGTGGATTTCGGAAGTTTTTGGTGCTGTTATTGTTATTTTTGGAGGTTTTTACACCAAGGTCGACTATTAAATCGCTCAGAGCAAAAGTATGCAACAGCCCCATTCCCAGAACAGCCGATCCGGAGGAAATCCCAATGGGGCTCTTGCAAACTGTGTAAACGCAGTCATATACTGAATGAACAGTGTAATCTTTTCTCAACCGGTGGAATCATCGGTGAATTGAAAAATGTGATGAATTATACGCAAAATGGCAGCTCCGCGTCGATTCTCTATAGTCATGAATTTGAACCTTTTCCGAGTAAATCCAAAATCTTGTTATTTTATTATTATTTTTTTTTGCCCAATCCGGCAACCATAATCAGTTACTCGGCTGAGACTGACCACCATCAGATCCATTTTTAGGTGGTTCGTAGAGCTATCGGTGAAAGACCTTTTTGTCCAGAGTATAGACGATACGTTTATTCCAGTATTAGTGTTCTATGTCATACGTTGTGTTCAGGACGAAATGTAGGTAGAATTTTAGCCCACGGGTGGAGAGGTTTGGGTCGTTTCTCAACCGTCAAATTATTCGAATAATCATCGGTGTGTGCTTGAATAAAAGGAAGATTGCACTTAGTGAGTCAAAAACTCGTAGTTGCATCGAATTGGTTAATATAATCGTGGAGTGGTTCGAATAATTGAAAAATCGGTGGAATTGTGTTGCTCACACTAAAATTGAGTCTAACCGAGAGACCTTGAAGTTTGAAGTGCATCTGATAGTAATAATCATTAATGTATTGATCGGTAAATAATCATCAAATTATTCGAATGATCGTCGGTGTGTGCTTGAATAAAAAGAAGATAGCACTTAATGAGTCAAAAAAAATAGTCGTCGTTGCAGTGAATATAATCGTGGAATGGTTTGAATAATTGAATCGATGGAATTTTGTTGCTCACACTAAAATTGAATTTAACCGAGAGACCTTGAAGTGCATCTGATAGTAATAATCATTACAATGTATCGATCGGCAAATAATTATCAAATGATTCGAATAATCGATGAACTGGTGACATTTTATCGCTCCCACTGAATCTAAAAATAAGTTCAGCTGGCGGTTTGATAATAAGTGTGATCCACTGAGTGCGATAACTGTCGAGTAGCTTAAAAGTTAGCCATTAGTCAGTGCATCGATTTGGCTTACAAGCATCGATTTGGGGTTGAATTTTAGCCACGTAGACTCTGCATGAGATTTTTGGTCCGGTGCTAACTAATTAACTATCAAGTGATTCGAATAAAATCGTCTGTGCGTTAGTCGATTGATTCGAACAATCGTCAGTGCGCGTAAATCTACCGATTCGGACGATCAGAAATTCAGTGAAATTTTGCGTCTGAAATTGAACTACTGTCCAAGGATATGAGATGAAAGAACTTTTCGATGAACACATCCAATGATTCGAACCGTCAACAGATCGTTGCTGGCTATCTATGACATTTGAAATAAAAATTTAGTGTTTTAAATAATCGTCTGTGCGTTAGTCGATTGATTCGAATAATCGTCAGTGCGCGTAAATCGACTGATTCGAACGATCAAAAATTCAGTGAAATTTTGCGTCTGAAATTGAACTACAGTCCAAGGATATGAGATGAAAGAATTGTTTAATGAACTTATTCAATGATTCGAACCATCGACAGATCGTTGACGGCTATCTATGACATTTGAAGTAAAAATTTAGCCGGTGGACTGAAAAAAGTCACTATAATGAATTTATAAGTAATCAAGCAATTTGAATTAATCACAGATTGTCAAACTGACAAATGATGAACGAATAAATGTAATAATCGTGTATCGTCAAAATCAGTAAATAACCGAGAGTTACCTGTATTCGAACGATCGTCAAAAATCGTCCGATCGGTCGGCGAGTTAATTCGTCGAGTGGAAACAGCATGACACAACATGAATGGTTGTATGCTTTGTTGTGCTATTCTAGGATGTTTCTTTGTAATTTTGTTTCATTTTCTTTTAAACTCTCCCGGCTTGGAGACTTCCGATGCTGCCTCTGGCAATCTCAAAGACAGTCAATCTCAACTTGCCCCTAAATCACGACCAAAAAGGTATCTGAACCTTCCCGACGGAGCTTCAGTACAGGTGAAACTTTTTCTATATATTTTGTTTTTGGCAGGAATGCAGAGCTGTCGTTTGCGAATAATTAATGACATTTTGTCTGTCGCAAACTTTTGCTACAACGATTAAGAGTGCTTAACCTAATGTAAAATAAATTGCCTGAAAAGTCCATTGGTGGCATCAGAAAGTCATAAAATGCAAGAATAAACTCACAAGAGGCGTTTAATGAAACCACGAACATATAAGGATAGCCAACCTCACAATATCGATCACAACCAATCATCACAACGTAAACAAACACATATAACCTCTATACACTGAAAAAAAATATTTGTGAAATCAGTAAAATGAAGCAAAGGCAATTTTACCAGCCATTTTCAGTAAAATTGACTACACATATAGCTAATTTTACGTTTCAGATTGTAAATTTTGCTTAATTTTGATTAATTATACAATTTGGATCATTAACTTTACCAATCAGATTGTAAATTTAACAATTCAAAGCATTGTAATTTTTGCAAGTCGTATAGCTGTCACGCCAAGACAGCCATGTAATATGCAAAAGTCACAATGATTTGGATTGTAAAATTTACTATTCAGATTGAACAATTTGCAATCCAAATAGAGAAATTACTAAAACTTAAGCAAAATTTACAATTCAAATCGTAAAATTAGCCATACGTTTAGTAGGATTTACCGAAAATAACAAGTAAAATTAGCATGTGCTTTATTTTACCGATTTTACAAAACTTAATTGCTTTTTTAGTCATTTCATTTTTTTCAGTGTATCCAGTGAGGTTGTCAAAGTTGGCCATCCTTGGATGTTCACGGTGCATATGTCGCAGGCTAAAGGCCAAAGCCGGCATTTAGGCAAATTCCTGGGCAAATTGTCAAATTTAATCGAAAACCCTGTTTGGCTATTTGCCTAGGCATTTGAGTAAATGCCGAAAGCCTGTTTGGCAAAAAGGCAAATGTGGGAATTTTTCTGGCAAATAGTCAAAATTTTAAAAGGCAGTCAATGTTCAATAGTTCAAGAAGCCACAACTGAAAAATTTGAAATAAAGAAAAAAGCTCTGTACCTTAAAAAATAAGAAGGTTGCAGCGTTGCTTATTCGAACACGAGATTGGTTGGTGGCACTTTCTGGAATATTTTCTCTGATTTTTGAAGCAAGAACATCGTTTGGTTGCACATTGATTTTACTTGCCTGGCAATTGCACTTGATGAAGCCTTGACCTTCGAATAACAAAACGGAACCCACTGCTTAGCGGATCAACACTAACTTATCTCTCGGAATCTGTGATATTTCAAATTTTATCGCTTCTATTTGTGTTAATTCTTCCCGCGAACACCAATTTTTAATGACACCTGCGGGTGTGCCAATTTGATGAACGTTATTGCAAACTTCAAGACGACATTAATGATAACAACATCAGCCCTCGGCTCGTATCGAGATAAGAACGCCAATGGCACCAGAGACAACATAGACCACGCACTACCTATCTCACCCAAACTGGCAACTTTTTTTCGGGATCACAACAAGCAACGTCCAACGGCTCCTATTTGGAATTTTGAGCAAAGATGTTGATGTCAGTAGCCAAACAGAACGGAGCATCAGATGACAAAAATGAGACAATAATGACAAAAATGTGAGGCACAAAAGACATTAATGATAACAACGGTATTCCAATGAAACTGACTGTGTGTATAAATAGGTACAAACGACATTAATGATAACAACAATATTCCAATAAAACTGGTTGCGTTTTAAAGGTATTGAAGACATAAATGATTACAACGATGTACCAATGAAACTGACTGTGTTTTTGGGTATATACGACATTCATGATAACAACGATATACAAATGAAACTGGCTGCGTGTATATAGGTACCAACGACAGCAATGAAAACAAAGATATTCCAATGAAACGGACTGTGGTAAAAAGGTATCGAAGACATTAATGATAACAACGATGTACCAATGAAACTGACTGTGTTTTTTGGTCTATACGACATTAATGATAACAACGATAACTGGCTGTGTGTGTAGGTACCAACGACAGCAAGGAAAACAAAGATATTCCAATGAAACGAACTGTGGTAGAAAGGTATCGAAGACATTAATGATAACAACGATGTACCAATGGAACTGGCTGTGTGTAGGTGCCAACGACAGCAATGAAAACAAAGATATTCCAATTAAACGGACTGTGGTAAAAAGGTATCGAAGACATTAATGATAACAACGCACTATAGTCTGAGATCGAAAAAAGTGGCCGAAAGTCAGTGAATAAAAGTCATCAAAAATCATCGATTTGCGACCTTTTCAGCTTAATATAAAACTCACCAGTGACATTTTTCGGTTTAAATTACTTGAAATAGGTGTTCTCAGTGATAAAAATTTATCTTTAAAGCTTATAAATGATAAATTAATGAGAAACTTACTTTCCGATGTTTGGCCACTTTTTGAGGATCTCAGACCATAGTGGAACGATGTACCAATGAAACTGACTGTCTTTATCGGTCTATATGACATTAATGATAACAACGATATACAGGGTGTCCGAGAAATGAGTTCACACTTTTGCTGTGAGCGCCTGGTTGATTGTAAAAATCTGAAAAATTCAGGAATAATCTATTACCCCTAAGCGACTTCAGAGAAAATGTCGGGGGGCTCCCACCCCCCTTGAGGGGGGGCGTAGGCCCCAAAATGTACCCCGTGTTGCCAATATCTCGCATATTTCAAACGGCAGGGGGTATTTTTTATTTCATCATTCAAAAGGGCTCAAAAAACTGAGCAATTTCGTTTTTTCAGATTTTCGGTAGCCCCTCTCAAAACAAAATGGCGGCCAAATAGCTACCCCATACTTTAGAGGCCCATAACTTCGGTTCGAATCAATATTTTTTCAAAAACTAAAAATTTTCTGAATCCTCAGAACGTCTTCTTTTCAATGATGTGCCGCACTTTATCATTTGGTGGAAAAAAATGGGGCGCGGTGCCCCCCCACAAATTTTTGAGTTTGGGGAGCTGTAGCTCAAAAAAGTCAAATGTAAAGGGGGGTCGTGTTGTACATCAATCGAAAGGTCTTAAAGAAAGAAAGAATTTGGCGCAGACCCGAAGTCCCTACGATGCGTCTATTCAAAATGGCGGTCATTTAACGCCGGTCGTGCACGCGCACGACGAACATCAGAGATAGGTGACCCATTTTCCCCTTTTTCGTTAAGGGGGGGGGGGAGGAAAATATCTCTACAGTCAAACTGTGATTTTAAAAATGTGCATGGTCAAGATGTTGTCTTTTGTGAAGGGGGCGGGGGGGGAGCAAAATATCAAGAACAGGGTGTTTCAAAACTTAAGTGCCAAACTTATGGAGTGTATTTTTGGGGTCAACATACATATATATAAGACTTTATTTTCCTACATGAGTATATGTGCTGCAAATGTTTCTCTTCTGAGCTAGAGCCCTCCAAAGTTTTGAAAACAAAAAACAAAAAAACAACGCCTTTGACTCATCTCCTTATAGATACATCTGATCTAAATTTATTTTTTTCATAATTTCTCACCAAACAAGCTCAATTGGACAGCACTTGTCACAAAAGAACCGAGTGACATTTTTGATAAAATTGAGTTATTGATTGATAAAGCTAGCAATACTGAATCTCGAAGCAACAAGTGCTTCTTCTATAATAACAACTATTTCCCGTCAAAATTCCAGGTAAAAGTGAGCTGGTGAGCCTCATTGATGTCATTGTCCATATGATGAAACAAAATGAGAACTTGGTTCCTTTTTCTGATTAGGTTAAACCTTAATCCGAGTCACGTAAGGAACCAACTCCGACTTGGTTCCTTTTATAGAATTGGGAACGGACTTAAGTCCGGATTAACGGATTTTAAAATAATCAACAGTGTAAACCAACTCTGCCGTTTGGTTTCTCTTAGAGTTTCGTTTTTCGTGATTATGCCAAAAAAAAGAAGAAAGGAACCAAGTCACTTTAAACGCTAAAAATTAAGTACTTTTCCTACATAGTAAATTCCACTTTTCCGGTGTTGAAATGCAAAAACACAACACGGTAGTTGAATGAAATCAAAACGTAAGTAATTCCAAGTTTTTTGTTTAAATGCTAGCTCTTCAACTTTGGACTCAATTTTCTCGAGATCAGCTCCATGTTGAATGCTGTCTAATTATTATCATTGCTAGCAAAAGCATTAAAGCTGTTCAGACTTTAGTGGCACGCTTTTCCAACACCTGCGTGTTGGAATTTTCCCTGCTTGTTTTTTTTTTGTTTTTTTATTTATTCGAGTTTTTAGCCAGTTTTTTAACATTAACATTTAAGTATTTCTTTTTTCACATCGTGATTTCATCGTTTTTTTTTATTTTTATTTTTAATTTTTAATTTTTTATTTTTTTTATTTTATTTATTTATTTTTCTTCGTTATTTTTTTTTTTTTTTTTTTTTATCTCTAATTTATCGCTTGTCTCACTCAAAACTGATTGAATGTATCAAATGCCACAGTGGAGATTATGTCGCACTTGTCAAATAAATAGCCCTACCCCATTTCACGGAATGGCCAGTTTTCACATGCCCCATTTCACGGAATGGTCAATTTTGCATCCATTCCGCGATTTGGTCAACGGCTCCGACCATTCCGCGGAATGGTCAACTGCGCGATCAGGGCGTAACATGTATACCACTGAACACACTCGCGTACACACATATTGTTGCCGCTTTGCGTTCAGCTTAGATTCACTAAAAGTACTCATTTTACTGCCTAATCAGCCCTCGGCATTTGGTCAAAACTTCAGGCATTTGAGTAAATGCCTGGGCAAACTACAAATTTCAACGATTTTTATCACTTCTTTTCAGTTTGTCTAGGCATTTGCCCAAATGCCGGATTTGACCTTTAGCCTGCGACACATGCATATAGATTGATCGATATTTATCCGCCATCTTGGATTTCATTAAACGCCTCTTGTGAGTTTATTATTGAGTTTTATAACTTTCTGATGCCACCAATGGACTTTTCAGGCGATTTTACATTAGATTTAACACTCTTAATCGTTGTAGCAAAAGTTTGCAACAGACCAATCAACAACCCCATTCATCAATGATGATTCCACCGGTGGTGAAAATATTATACAGTTCACTTCGGTAAATGACAATAAACCGTATGAAAAGACTCTGATCTGTAATCTTTTCTCAATTGGTGGAAACGCCATTAATGTATTAAAATATCCGCACGTTCGTTTTTAAAGTCATCGACGACTCCAACGGTCGAGAAAAGATTGCAGAGGTGAGTATTTTCATGAGATATAGTCATGCGCTGAACTGAACTGTGTAATCTTTCCTCAATCGGTGAAATCATCGGTGAATTGAAAAATACAGTTAATTATACGCGAAACGACAGCTCTTCATCAGGAATGAGTCATCATAGTTGGAAACTTCAATACTGAATAAAATTGTGAAATTTTGTTCCTTGCATTTTGTTTTACATTAAGAAGATTTTAAAAATTCATTTCTTAATTCACGCCAGTAATGAGTCCGAGGGTAAGGGTAAAACTTGCCCCCTCTCCCACATTTCACGTTTTAAAAATCAAATTATTTAAAAGAGAAAATAACCCAAAAACGCTTCCTAAGACGCTACAAATTTCATTTTTCAAAGATACAAACCCCCTCCCCCAAAATAAACTTCCTAGCTCCACCGCACGGATCGTAACTATACCCACTGAGTGGCGCGGCGTAGCGTGCTATTTGGCAACGTTGCCGATCGTCTATTTAAACCCATGAAGAAGGTCAAATGATAGGGTGTTCGGTGAACACCTTCACATTCGACCTTTTACACGGGTTTATATGGAACTAGTACAAAGTTGCCAAATTGCACGCAAACGCACTGACCCATACTGATTCATTTTCTTTGATCTTTTTCACATTTTTATTTCATAAAATATCATCGAATTGTGAACATTTCCAACAGAGCGAATCATGAAACGCCTTTAATTCATGATGTATGTAAAAACAAATACTAGGGAGTAAATACAGACTGCTTTAGTACAGCAATATATCGTAGCAACACAGAATAATACAATCAGAACGGACCCATAAGAGCCAATGGAAGCAAGTTTGGAATTTAACGTCACCAATAGGCAACGCTGTGGTCCTATTTCCCAACATGGCGGACGTGTGTGATTTGTGTTGAAACTCATTTATTTCTGTGAATTCTGGAAGGAAATCTTAAGTTTCCGGCCTCACTTTTATTCTATTGGCATTTCAGAATGAAAATTTCGCAGATCATGTCCTACATTTTTTTTTTTCGCAAGCGAATCCAGATGTAAACATCCTATATTCCAACATAGCGGACGCGAAATGAATTTGCTTCAAAATCCGACAGAGTTTCCGTTCTGATTGTATTATTCTGTGGTAACAATTGCCATTTGGGGACCTCTGGTTCCAAACAAACTATAGTTTAGTATAATTTTCCCACAGTTTAAGTTGAACGGTAAATTTTTTGAACGGAAATTTTGATTATCAAACCAAGAAATTACAGCGACTTTTTTGCAATTATAAATTCTACATACTTTTTCGAAAATGCTTAACTATGCTTGGTTCCACAAACAAAAATCGCCGAAATCGTTAAGATGTTATACAAATTAAACGATGCATTTGGAGATGAGAATCACCCGAATTTCCGCCCATTCCATATTCTATACATCAACAACAACAATCACATGCTGATGGTGATTCTATAGGCCTTCGTACACGCTCAAAGTAGGATCGTCAAACATGCATCGGTGAGACGTAATCCACCACAGATCGGCAGGTGAGCCAACCGTTGCATGTTCCGTTGGTTAAAACGTTGTCAAACAATGTGCAATTTAACGGCCCGTCAAACTGCAGGTTATTTGACAATGGATGTTGTGTCGTCTGTTCACTAATCTACAGCCAACAAAGCAAATAAACCCGTTTTGGAGATGTTTTGGTCAAGGTTATGTCTGAATTTTAGAAATGTCAGGTTGGCAATTCAATGATTGATTTCGGCAGTTGCATTTATTCATTTATGTATACCTTTGAATGTATTTATTTATTTCATTTCATCCATTCCTCGACAATGTATTACCCCCCCCCCCCCTAGATAAAATGAAATCTGCCTTTATTGTCGGCTTGATTTGTTATCATTTCAAAATATTTTTTTCAGCTCGTTTACTGCTTTCTACTGACAGCAATTGGCACGAATCAGTATTTCACTCTGGGGTTAAGTTTGGGTCTGGCATGGGAAGTACCCGCAAATTTGGGGAAGTTCATCAGAGAGAAAGCGCAGCCACATCGGCGGGATAAACGTTCTTTGTACCCAAAGATCTCTGTTTTTATCGACAAGTAAGTTATATTGTCTCTCACTCTAAATACTGGAGGAATCACGAAGACTACTCCTCTCCATCTCTCTCTCTCTCTCTCTCTCTCCATCTCTCTCTCTCTCTCTCTCTCTCTCTCTCTCTCTCTCTCTCTCTCTCTCTCTCTCTCTCTCTCTCTCTCTCTCTCTCTCTCTCTCTCTCTCTCTCTCTCTCTCTCTCTCTCTCTCTCTCTCTCTCTCTCTCTCTCTCTCTCTCTCTCTCTCTCTCTCTCTCTCTCTCTCTCTCTTAATTTTTCTTTATTTACTGTAGATTGGTTTCGATCATATCTAAATCAAAGAACGCAAAGAGTTCGATCTGTATCGGGAAATTTCTCGCAATGGAGAGACATAAAAGTAGGAGTCCCTCAAGGCTCAACCCTTTCCTCGCTTCTTTTTGCTCTTTATATAAATCAGATCTCGACAAGTTTTAAATATTGCAAGTACATTCTCTATGCTGACGACCTACAGCTCTATCTTTCCTGTCCTGTAGATAGTATAAACGTCGCAATTCGTCAGATGAACGAGGATCTTCTTAGTCTGAAGTTGTGGGGTGAAATACATGGCCTTAAAATGAATACTACTAAGTGTAAGCCCATATTGCTCGGATATGATAAATTGTTGAAAGATGTTGATTATGAAATTCTAAGAGTAAAAGTCAATGACTTACCTGTACCATTTGAAAAGGAAGTAAAGAGTCTCGGAATCTTTATTTGTGATAATCTTTCCTGGGACAAACAGGTAAGGGAAATCACAAATAGGGTTTTTCGAGCTCTTTATCAAATGAAAAAAATGCCATTTAATCCGTCAATTGATGTTAAAAGGAAGCTTGTTTCTGCATTGATTTTACCTATTTTTGATTATGCCATGCCGGTTTTTTGTGACCTCTCTTTGGAGCTTATTAATGAGTTGCAGGTTGCTCAGAATATCTGCGTCAGGTACGTCCATAATTTGCCCTTAATGACTCATGTAACCCCCTTCTATCATCGGTTAAAATGGTTAAAGATAGCAGAGAGGAGAAACTATGTAATAGCAAGCTTTGTCAAACGTATTCTAACTTTTAAAACACCACAGTTCCTCCTCAGAAAATATATCCCAATGGGTCAAAATCGAGAAGTTGAAATGAGAGGAGGTGAAAAGTACGTCATTCCAATTCACCGAACTACAATCTATAATAAGTCCTTCCTCATTTCTTCCATTAAGCTTTTAAACAATATCCCTGAAGGATTAAGAAATGAACCATCAATAAAAATTTTCTTAAATTTGCTTAAAGATTCCTACTTAGAAACGTACGTCTGATTCCCCCCCTTATACTTTTCCATCTCCAACTGTCTCCCTCACTTTGTGTATCTACTCAACTACCTAGTTATTTAAATATTATCATATTTTTATTTATGAATGTATCTCCCAACTTATTTATTTATTTACTCTATTCTTTACTTTATTTTTTTATTTTTTTATTTTTTTTTATTTTTTTTTCTCTGTGTTTAGATTTAATTAGTTATCTACTTATTAACTTGTTTATTTACTCTTTCATTATTTTGTTTTTTTGTTTGTTTTGCGTTTTAATTTTGTCTTTTTGATCATTTTTATATCCATAAGATAATTTTTGTATATTATTTATTTTTTATTTTTAATTGTATATTCTATTATCCTGGCTCTAGGGTAGAAAGGACTACTGAAAGTCTTACTAGAGCCAGGCTAAATAAAATCAATCAATCAATCAATCAATCTCTCTCTCTCTCTCTCTCTCTCTCTCTCTCTCTCTCTCTCTCTCTCTATGTTTTATAAATAAAATAAAGGTTCAAAAATGACTGACCAAATTAAAGTATAGATCTTACATCTTATCATATTGTCACCAAGAATGCACCAGGGCCCAATAAATGTACAGTACACACGGTCCTCGGCCCCAAGTCCGCCGTAAGTACTTCAACAAGCATCGGCCACTAGCCAACGGACCGCGACGGACCATAAAAATGGCGAAACCACAAAACTAACCTCAAAATAGAACTTAGGGTGGGCTCAAAGACATTATAGAAGAAGACTGGCCCCTAGTGGCGAGATTTGAAGCCGGTCACTGTCATAGGCAGGGCGTCCCCGCTCGGGGGTATGAACCAAATTAACATTGCAGCTTATGGAGCCGAGACATAAAACTGTTTCAAAAGAATGTTAATTACTTTTAGTTTTCAAAAGTACTCAGATATGATATGCAGCTTATGCCAAAGTTGAAATTGACAACCCTAAACGCAAGTTTCGTTCAATTTATCCGCTAGATATTTACGATAGAAAGTACGGTAGATAGGTTACGGGTTCTAAAGTAAATAGTGACTTACCGATCGTCAACTTCGATTATTAAAGAACGGACGCCTTAAATTTATAAAAATTTTCGGTTTAAATGTATGTTACCCTACACTATATAACACATGTGAGACTCGACATTGTTATTCACTAAAATGATTGACTAAAATAGGTTTGAACAGCGAAGCTCCATAAGAGCTAATGTTAAATTGGTTCATATACCCCCGCGCGGGGAAGTGCCCTGCCCATCAGCCCGTGCCAAGACCGGCTTCACTTTTCCTCCGTGCAAAGAGATAGCAGGGGCCAGTCTTCTTCTATAATGTCTTTGGGTGGGTTGGAGAGGCTCTAGACCCGCCCCCAAGTAACGCAAAGTTGGGAGCGCTCCCAACAAAGAGTAAACAAGAGTCGCAATTGAATGGAAGGCCTGCGTGGTCAACGTAGATAAGGGATCCGAACGCGGGCTGGCCTCTGATTGGCTGCAACGGGTGGAGCAAAAATGACTCGGGGTATAGGGAAAATAACACGGGATTTTCGTTCCGGGGCGTTTATCTCGAAACCTAAGCAAAATCATACCAAAACAAATTGTTTAAATTATATAAATAAATTATACGAGTCGATTCAACAGATTTTTCCGAACAATTTGATAGGTCATAAGTGCCACTTTATTGCAAATTCGAAAAGACTGTTTCAGTTGAAAAGTACTCACAGTAGTGAGTTACTCAAACACTGCTCAAACACACGCCAAACATGTAATCACACTATTGTGCGTACTTTTAAACTGAAACAGTCTTTTCGAATTTGCAATAAAATGGCACTTGTGACCTATCAAATTGTTCGGAAAAATCTGTTGAATCGACTCGTATAAATTGTTTAGGTACTATTTTGCTTAGGTTTCGAGATAAACGCCCCGGAACAAAAATCCCGTGTTATTTTCCCTATACCCCGAGTCATTTTTGCTCCACCTGTTACAGCCAATCAGAGGCCAGCCCGCGTTCGGATCCCTTATCTACGTTGACCACGCAGGCCTTCCATTCAATTGCGACTCTTGTTTACTCTTTGCTCCCAACATTCCAATGTGCCGTTAAAGAAATGTGAGGTTAGAATCGCCATTTTTAGGTACGACCTAAAGCTCGTTTGTACCGTACATTTATTAGGCCCTGTTCATTTTTGCTCGGGGGATCTCGCAGTGATGTCGAAGTTGAGATTAATGAAAGTACCTAAATGGTTTTGCAGCAAGAAAAACGTAAATATAAACCATAAAAACCTGTTGTTTCGGTGAGTCCCGATATTTGAGCGCACTGGCGCAACCAGGATCTCTTCCATCTCTCTCATTTCCCATTTGAATGTATGAGTAGGAAAAGGACAGAAGGGGGGGGGGGGGGTTATCCCCTTGTCCATCCTTGTCTAACACACGTTTCTTAATGGAGAAAAGAGAGAGATGAAGAAACTCTCGGTGCGCTACTGTTTGAGCTGAAACAAGTGCCACCTGGCAAGCTTTGTGTTGGGTCTCTATTTGTCTCTGATTGATAAATCCATATTATTCATCAAAACAGCCTGTTTACGGCAAGCAGGTGGAATTAATAGTTAAAATCAATTTTTTCCTTCTTCACAGGCTTGGATACAATGGAGGACAGTGCATCAAGCGCTTTCTGTGTGAAACTAATTTGAGGAAAGGCGAAAAACTCCCTTTGATCGAAAAACTGTTTCAAGTAATTTTTACGTGAGCTCTAGTTCCATTCACAATTACGTATTAATAATAGTATTAGGAATTCTTTCGTGTTGAACTATCTACAGTTTGATTTTTATTTGTCAATATTTTACACCCAGCGAGATTTAAAGGAGTTCAACCCTGCGTTCTACTCTCTCTCTCTTGTAAACAGTGGCGTAGCGTGTAATTTGGCAACATTGAATTTTTTCTATTTGAATCCACGTATTAGGTCAAATTCGAGGGTGTTCGCCGAACATTATATATCATTCGATTTTTTTTTTTAATAGGTTTGAATGGAGAAAAAACAACGTTGCCAAATTATAGGCTACGCCTCTGATTGTAAAAATCTTGCGTGAAGTTCCATGACAAAAATGGAGCTGTTGCAATTTTTTGCTACAGGCTTAATAATAGTTGAATAGGGATAAAACCCTATAAAAATAACGATCAGCGCACTACAAGATCACGAAATCCACTCTCAAAATCATGAAATACTTTCAAACGTGAGACCGTAATGGCGGCCGTTGCCGCCCAAATCTGATGGCAATTGTACGCTTCTTCTTCTTCTTGTGTGGTGTTGCGAGAACACCTCCTGCATATGGAGCTGATTGAAGATAGGGAAACCCAATGTAACCTGCGGCAACGGCTGC